>WEIS01024089.1:0-35248 GCA_013389965.1 Todus mexicanus | reverse complement strand
AAAAAAAAAAAAGGCAAAAATCCTCCTCTCAGTGGGATTGTTGTCATGAATTGTATTTTACCACTCGAACACACTCCCACTACTGGCGGCTTCTCAAGGAAAATCCATGAGAATAGGAATACATTTTCCTAATTTACACTCTGCAGACCAGGATGTTTCTGCCAGTTCCCAGCAACTGCATGAGCCGCGTTTCCCAGTCAGGCTGGCCAGAAAGCAACAATTCATTTTGCGAGGCGCTTTGGGACTGAAAACAAAACCCTCCAAATGCAAAGAAGGGGATTCTCTCTCTAAATCTAAAGCACGTGGGACCACTC
This sequence comes from Todus mexicanus, assembly GCA_013389965.1. NCBI lineage: Eukaryota > Metazoa > Chordata > Aves > Coraciiformes > Todidae > Todus > Todus mexicanus. Next base: position 34,934 of record WEIS01024089.1, on the reverse strand, counting down.
GTCGCCAACCACCTGGCAGCGAGATGGCCACATTTTGCAGAGCTAGCCGGGGCACACGGCTCAACCGTGAGGATGCCCTGAGTCTTGGGGAAGTTGCACACCATCCCAGCTGGCACTACTGCTTATGTGGTGCTCTTCTCCTTCGCTGTCACCACAGTTCTGGGAAAAAGACCTCAGCTGTTGCTGGGATGCTGCTTGGCAGCTACCAGGACATCTTCCCAGTGTTGCCTCTCCTCCCCAGGCACTGTTTGCAGGTGTTATCATGCAGTAGACCCACCCCACTCATCACATCTCCAGCTGACTCCATCTTAGCCAAAACACGTGTCCATGCCTGTCACTGCTTCCTGGGACCATGGTCACTGCAGCAGGATGGGGAGAGAGGGCAGTGACAATCACAGATGGTGGTGCCCTCAGAGCCCTTGAAATAACCACACTGGATGAGGTGGTGTAGAGCCGTATTCAACCCATGCTACTTGCAAATGAAGCAGTAAGTACCATCTTCATCGAATTTACCTATTGCATGAAAGCCGTTACACGTCCACCTATCATCTGCTTCACCCTGTTCTTTGCTGGTGATGAAGCACATCTTCAGGGGCAACTTCCATCACCCTTCTTAAAGCCAGTAGTAGTAAAACACCCATGGTGATCTCTAGATGACCTAGATGCATGGCCATCCAAGCTCATCAGCATTGCATGGGTGAGAGCAGAGAAATGCTTCCACTCTGGCACTGGACCCATGGAGATCAGCAAAGTAATTGTGCTGCTAAGTAACATGGAGAGAAACCATGGATAGTCACACCCATGAGAATTCAGACAGCCAAAAAGTTCCTGTTGCCTGACCCTTGCATGTTGCTTAGTTGCTCTGAATGCAACAAAGCCTCACATATGCGGCCCTTGGCTTTGGTCACTGGTATTTGCAGACCTTTACAGCCTTGGCAGAGTAACCAACGTTTTCTCAGCTCTGGGACTAATAATCGTTCTGCTCTCTCATCCCTTAAGACCCAGCCTTCATGATTTCCACTGTTTCCCAGGCCTGCAGAGGTGCAAACAGGACATGCCTAGAAGATTAGAAGCTCGTGGCTTGCATGCAACACTGAACAGAGCAAGCCTTTAAGTACGCCTCAGCTATTTAAAGTGAACAGCCATGAAAGACTACCTATGATATTAGAAACTCAGGGATTGATGGAAGCAAGTTAGATCTCTGCGAGGACTTAGTCTTTCATGGTTGGTTTTCCTTCCCTGTCTCAAGCTCAGCAGTTCCTGGGATGGTGACATTCAACAGTAGTGAAAGTGGAAAGAGAGCATATGAGGAGTGGACAAGGCATCCAAGGAGACACTATGGCACCTAAGCTCTTCATCTCCAGGAGTTCCTGTCTTTTCCTCCTCTGAAACAGGGCAGCTGTTTATGTGATCACATGACCTATGTGATGACTCCAGTCCTGCTCTGCACCAGCAGGTGCTCAAGTATCATTTTCTCTGCTCCTTTTTTCAGGTCAACTTCTTCCAGTCAGTGCTGGGATCCCTTCCTACCACAGCACATGCTCACTGCCATCGCTCTTTGCCCAGAGAGGACACATTTTTTTTCAGACAGAAAATATAAGTGGTGAATTCTACCTCTATGTTAGAGGAGACAGAGCTCTTTCCTTCTTGTTGTGTATCACAGAGAGAGCATCATCAATCCCTCTTCTCTCCAGTGAGGGCAAGTTCTGCCAGTTGTTACCAGGGTGGCACTACTAAATTATACCCTCAAATAAGACAAGACTGAAAAAGGCAGAGACAGTTTAAGACCAGTGTGTCTACCCAGTTCAGCAGGGCAAGCAAGGGCGGGCAGCATTGCAGCAGATCTGCACAATGAGAGATTGATTCATGTCAAACCAGGCCAAGTGAAAACACTTCTTTACCTCAGCTGAGTAAAAGTCGCCTCACCATTACCCTACCTAATGTAGGCTGAACCTATGGACAGGGGCAGTGACTGATGTCACAACATCCGAGAAGCCTGTTCTCCTGGGAAACACAGCAGGTAAGGGGTGGGGATTCACTTTGCTGAGTGGAAGTTCAAATTTATCACCCTTGATGTCTTGCCAAAGGTTCAGTGTTTGATTGATTAACACCCTCCAGGGGTGGCTAGAGAATGGAGATTAAAGTCTCCCTCTGTATATGTTGTGTGTCCTTTTTTTCTATTTAATAAGCAAAGATTTGGGTTAATGACAGTGTCTAGTTGTGCTGTTTTGAGCTTCCTGCAGCATAGAGTTATGCTATGGAGAAGAAAATCCAAGCTCCCCAAGCTAAAGAGGACCAGGACAGACCACAACCCAAGGGAGCAGCATGCAAATCTTTGTTTCAAGAAAAGGCAAGTGGGAGCTGAGCCACAGTCAGTCCATTTCATCCTCAGATTCATGTATCTACCGTAACCAGGGCAAATTGAGGACATGGCAAATGACAGGGAATAGGAAGCACGCCATGTCCAGTTGCTGATGCTCCTAAGACCTGGTAGTAAAGCCTTACAATCTCTAAATCAGATGCAGGTGAAATAGTCAGGGATATCTTGCATTGACATGCGACCCTGATCATTCAACATGTGACGGGGAGCAAAGAAATACCCAAAAACCAGGCTACTTCTGTTCCCAAGCTTCTTTTCAAGTGCCTGTTACTTAAAAAGAGCCTAGCTCCTGGAAACAGTGGGAATTCTCCTCTGTTCCCAGGAGCCTCTTGCAGTCCTTGATGGTAAAAAAAAAAAAAGAATAAAAGTCAGCCTTTAGATGAAGGGAATATCCAAATTTTGTCCTGTAGAATACCTATTCTATAACAGCATGATGTTCACATTTTGTGACACATCCAGTTTCTGGCACTGATGTGGCCCAGAATTGTTCATTATTATTTTTAGCATTCTTACAGTTCCACCACAGGGTATGTGCTTTGACTAGACACCTGCTTGCTCCATAGTGTAATGTCTGGGAGAGGACGACTTGATTTTCCAGCTATTGCTGCTTTCAAAATGCTCTTTATCAAATACATGAATAAACCCAGGACTTATCCAAACAACGCTGCTGTGAACCGTACCTAGAAAACATGCTTTCCTGTTGCTCTCCAAGAACTACTCTGGAACTAAACTTTACAGTGTCCCTAGTTTAGCCTGGAAAAATTGTTTTTTATCAGGGTAGTTGGCATCAAAAAGGGAGGTCCCTTATGGTGTCACCTAACAGGGAGGAAATTTTCATTAGGGATCCGGCTAGACAAAAGGTAACTGTAGGCAGAAATCAGCCCAAACTCCTGGTAGCAAGCCTACGAAAGTCCAAGTCCAGAAGGAGTCTAAGAGAATGACAAATGCCATCATTGCACATCTGCTGATGAAGAAGGATGTAAACACCTGACATGAAATCTCAGAAAATGAATAAGAAAGAATCAAAGATAGAAGTGCTAGACTACGTGAGATCCAACTAGGCACGCCAATCGGGCAACAGAGAATGTGATATCAAATCTCTATCAGGGCTAAAGCTGGTATTAAGTTACCCTCAGAACATTCTGTAAAAAAATTGACCCAACATCGAGATACTTGTCTCATGTTGCTGAGGTGTGTCTAGTCTGATCCTACATATCTAACCAGAGTTTTTATCTCTGCTGTAAATGTACATGTTCTTCTACCGGTTAGGGCTCTGGTTTTTGATACTGGAGACTCAGGTTTGCGATCCTGTTTTGAATCGAGCAGTGGCCACCTGATACCATATGCTGATTTTGTATTGATGTGGAATGGAGATACTAGAAATACCTTAGTCTAAAAAAGCCTTCAATATTAAGACAGTTCAAACACTAACTTGGACTGGAAAAGTGACTGACTTGTATCAATGGACACATACAAGTTCCACCAAACTCACTATCTGGACCCAGTTCCACCTGAGCTGAGCAAGGCTCTAAGAACCTGAAGATTTCTGCAGTGCAAGTAAAAAAGAGAAGTCACCTGATATCATACCTCCTCAATCTCCTTGCTTTCATGCTGCTATACTAGTAGATAATTCTCTTTTAAAAGACAAAAAACCTCCAAACACAAAAAACTAAATGGATAACAAAAGGTGATACTGTATAGAAGCTTGAAGGTAACTTAAAGAAGTTCTAAATTCTGCAAGAAAACTTTACTCTCTGTTAACCTACGCAGGGTAGTTTGAAAGTTCAACAAAAGTTTGTGACATTCTCCCTCACAGAATTTAGAGTGATTTTTGAAGCCCTTATTTAGTTACCCTACCACCCCACTGGTTTCTTCCTCATTACGTTCAATAAATATTTTTCAGATGGGATACCAGCACCTTATCCTTCTTTCATAAAATGGCTGATTAATGGCAAATTACATATTTCCCCCATTATGGATATTTGATTTATCAGCACTCACATTACAACATACCATCACCGAAACTGTGGAATTTGATCCAGAGGATACTAAACGAGTTAGAAAATGCTGAAATTCTAGAACAAAAAGTTTTTACACGTCTGTGTATGCCAAAGCATACTGACCTGACAGCCACAGGGCACATTTCTTTCTCTCCTGTGCAGATGGGATGCACCAGATGCCTTGTTCCCTATCACACAAAACAACTACCATAGGAGCAGCAGCAGCCAAAGCTCCCTGATGCTGTTTGGCTGGACGCCTTTGATCTACGCCCAGAAAGACGACTCCTAAAATCCAAAGACCGCCCCACTATCCCCAGCTCCTCAGCAGGTAGCTTCTCTGCTCTGAAGCCAACAGGAGTGCCAGTCAACACTAAGTGGGGGTGTTGGTGAAGATGCATCTGCTGTGAAGCAAGTGAAGGCATTTACATCGAATAGCGAAAGACATCATTTCACTCGTTGCTTGTACAAAGCAAGGATTTGAAAATAACAATAAAAATTGACTTCAGAAGGTAGAAAGAAATACGAAACATTTGTTGCATCAGATGCATGTTACACAGCTCGGCACGTGTACATTTGTCAGGTCTGTGTTTCTTTCAGTGGAAACCTTCACATTTTGCATATAGACACACTGTTCATCTGTGTCCTCACCAGCGACTGAATTTGGGGAAATCTCAAACACCACTAGCAAACTCTTTCCACAGAGAATATCACTGGTGGTTTTTCCTGTGTTTGTAAGAGATTTCTCCCAGCTTGTGCATTGATCACTGGCACAGGCTCATTCCAGTTCTTCCATAATGAACAGCCAGGTGCACTCTGTGCTGCATAAGAAAAAAAATGAGCAGCAGAGAAGAAATTGTCTTTAGCGTAACCTCTGTTTCGTTTACCATCACTCAAAGCTTGCCAGGGTTTTTTCCACTCTGCCCTTGTCTCTTCTTCCACCTTTGAGTCTATTAACACCTCTAAGAGGAAGAGAAATGTCCAACTGTTCTCTCTTAAATTGGAACAAACTTGATGAATACATTGTAAATGCAATATTAGACCACCTCAATGGTCCTTTCAGAAACAAAATGTGTCAAATCCCACTTGTTTTAAAAATTTTGTCCTCTCCCAATTTTATTAGCTATGTGTTAGCTCTCAAAGGACTTAATGAAGGACCAGCATGCCAGGGTTCCAAACAGTGGCAGGTAGCAATGGGACACTGCAGCACTTGGTCCTATAAAGCGTGCAAGCTCCAGCCTAGTTTACACTCTAGGGTAGAATTTTACAATTACAGCAAAGTGGAAAAGTAGAATGTATTAGCAAAAAGGTGCTCCAGTTTCCTGCACAGGATAAACTACCCTAGCTAGAGGAGATCCTTACCACCTCAATTGTTTCCATTTTAGAGCCTTTTACAACTATCAAGAGACAGGGATACTACTCTCTGCTCTGCGTTGTTACCCAGTAAGTGGTCGGGAGCACATGACGAGTGTGGAGCAAAGCCAAGGCAAGCAGAGGGGACTGGGATAGCCAGTGAGGTGGGTGAATGCGTGCCCAGCACCATGCAGCTAGTCTGCAAAAGCCAGAGAGAGCAAAGCCCAGATCTCTGAGTATCATCCCAGGCATAGCTGGGAAATGCTTGCTCCCAAGACTAGATGGAGGGCCTGTGCAAAAGGAAAGGCCTGGAAAAGCAAGGAGGAAGGAAGCTCAATTCCCCATACACAGAGCCAGAGCCTGCACAGCACCCTGTCTGCAGGGACACAGTTGCTGTGGGCCCTTCATGGCCGTGGTAGGTGGGCGAGGGGTTTCACACCCAGCTATGCTCATGAGGAAACCTGTGCGCAATGGCAGCCCAGCACCGAGCACTGGCCAAACTGGTACCGTGCATGCCCCTGCTCTACACAACTGCTCTGCGTAAGCTGCATGTTTCTGCTCCATTTCCTAAGTTGTAGCTTATGGCTGGCAGATAAAACAGCATCCATCAATCAAGCTCAGCGAGGCTGTTATCTGCAAGAGCAGTAAGTCTCTCTCATACTCTATCCTCCAGCTGCCTCCTCAGCCAAACCAACTAAGCCAAACCATCCTGGAGCTCTCAGGACAAGCCCATATGCCCAGCATCTGGAGAAGGCACGCAGAGAGTACAGCCTGTGCCTTGCCAGGGCCATGGTAACTGCTGGAGGTTTTCTTCTCCAGCACAGCCTGATCTGGATTCTCAAGCAATCCATCCAAACAGGCAGACGGCAGCCACCTCTGAGCCGCTGCAGGAGCTCCCAGAAACCCCAGGACAAAGTGACAAATGCTGCCTGAAAGAGCATCTCTTCTCACTCTTTCCATCGACAGGATCCCCAATGATACATATCCTGAGATGACAGATAGCATTGATTGTTGGAAACTCTCCTGAACATTACACTACTGTGATCTTCATAATATTATCCATAGTGTCTTGTATAATATACTTAACTGCATCCAAGGGGGGAAAAAAAAAAAAAAAGAATACTTACTGGATCTTGCTACTAAAAATACGTCAAAAATCATTAAGAGCAGTAAATTAGGATAATGAGAGATGATTTTACAAATAAAGGCCTGAAAATACCTGAATTTTCACAATGTGTTTGAAAAAGTAGCAGAAAATGAAAAATCACATGCTCCTAAACTTCAGCCACGGAAAAGAAACACCACATGAAGACTAAATAATAGTGTATATAGGGGGAAAGCTACATATGCACACAACAATTTTAGGAACTGAGCGAGCAAGAGGCTTTGGTAAAGCAAGCATCTATGGCAATTTTCAAGCCTGCGAAATGACTGATAGAGTTACCCATCCTCCTTTACCTTTTCATTCCAGAGCCAGGGAGGCTGACAATGGGTTGGGGATGGAGAAGCAACACTGCCACAGTTCCCCAGGTGCCCGGCAAGCCAAGGCAGTGAGACCAGGAAACCCTGCAGCAGGCTCCATCCATGCCTTGGCTGTGCCCACCTTCCTCTGCCTCCTCCAGGAGCTCCCCATCGTAGCCCCGCACCAGCTCCTGTCCTTCACCCTTACATGGAAAGATTCAGTGCTGCCTGAGCAGCTGAGGAGTTTTAGCAATTAACCATCGCTATTTCAGAAATAACATTTGTGGTGTCAAGAAGCCAAAATAAACCATACCTCCCAAACTGATTTACCGTCTTTCTTTTTTCTTTTTTTTTTTCTGGAGGAAAAAGGCAAAACCATGCCAATACCACATTAGTCAGCACTAGAATTGCTACTCTGGTCACCACGAGACTTGTGCTCTTCCCATGCATTTGCTACTTTCTAACTTTGACCTGGGCAGGCTGTTTGATCTCTGCATTTTAACAAAATCACCTTTAAAACAGAAATTGGGCTATTCACACAGAGGACTTTGTGTTGTGGAGACAAAGGCGTGGATTAAACCGATAACTATATAAAATTAATTTTTCACTTCAAATTGGAGAGGGTACCAACCTAGACAGCCTTACACGAATGAATATGAATAAATACGCACACTTAAAACTCTCTGTAAGAGCCAGTTCAGACTTGAGCTGGAGAGGAATTGGATTAGGAGAAGCTTGAAGGAGAGGTTTGAAAAAGAAGTGTGATTGGCATGCAGAAGGTGGGCAGATTTTCCAGACACTGAAAGCAGCATGAGAAAGACTTCCAGCGCCAAAGGAAACAAGATAAACGGCCTACCAAGCAAAGAAAAGTTGAAATGGGAGCTATGTTTCCAGCAAGATAGATGTCACTGTTTCTCCCACAAAATATGTGCACGTATTTTGCAACATCTGTTCTCAAAATGACACATTTCAGCAAGAATGGGCATTACCCGCATGTGTAAGAACCCAACATGTGCCTATTTGTATTTTACATGGGCTCATCGTGTTGGTGCAACTAGAAGCTGATGTTTGAAAATTTGGCCCCACTGGAAGCAGAATGCAGACAGATTTTCATGAATCTCAATGTGTTTTATTTTTATGGCGCTATCTTTGCTGAATCCAGCAGAAATACCATTACCATGATAAGCTCTGTTGTGTTGTGCACCTAACCAACATAAAAGGAAGGGAACCTTAACTTTACAGTGTAATTAATTTATATATTAGCAGACTGTCCCACGCTACCTATAGAGTTGAATGTCAGTATTACAAACCAAACATGGTAGCAGGACTGCCACTTCATGCAGTTGTCATCACATCGAATGGGAGTGTCGGCTGGTCAGAAGGTTGGGACAAGAAACCGGATGGGAAGAAGAAAAGGAGCAGGTAAACAGTGTGGTTGCACAGAAAGCTCATAGACCATAGGTATAGAGAAGTTCAAACAGCATCAGAAAAAAATGGACAGAACTGGGATTTTGTTGAGCAGAGCAAGATGTCCCTGAATTTGTAAATATCTACCATGCTCTCTCCACAGGGTTTCTGCCTCAGCTGGCTTGGGGGCACTGGGAATGAACCAAGACAGAGCAGCAAAGGTGACTGCTCCCTGTATTGCTCCCGTCTCGTCTGTCACAAAAGGGCAGACTGAGACTGGAGATTACAGTAAGAAAGCAAACACTGACCTGGGAAGCTACATCTGCCCTCTGGGGCACTAGGTGAGTCTCTCAGACCAAGCAGCACTTAGGACTTCACCATTGCAGAGCTCAGAGTACTTCCTCTGAACTTGGCAGAATCATTTGCAGAGCAATGGCAGCCAAAATGGAAGTCAGTGAGCTGTATAAAATGCAGACACAGGAGTAAGGTAATAAACAGAATGTAACGGGGGAGAGGGAATATTAGGTGTCCAAAGCTTGCATTCACTTTGACCTTGGATCCTGTACTCTTGGTCGCTGCTCCCACCTCCAGTGTGAAAGCCACACTCTTCTATCTCATCGCTCTACTATGAAAATAAACCCATTAATATTTTTTAAGCATTCAGGATACTGTCATGCTGAATGACAGCAAAAACCCTCTGAGGAAATTAATAACTCTGTCTTCAGTGCAGTGTCTGAATAGGATGTTGGAATTAAGGAATCGGCTCCTCCCTCCCCCATTAGAAAATGATGAAGAACCCCTGGATAGCTGCTTATTGAATGAGGACTGTCAATCCCACAGACTGGATGAGGCACTGTCCTGTGAACTCATTTGTAATTGTGTCCTTAAAACTTGTGCCATAACGCACCTTGGCAAGGCAGTCAAGTTAAAGTTGCCCAGGCAGCTCTGCTCTGGCAGCAGTTTCAATGTGGACTGTCAGGGAGGGATTTAAAGGTCCACATGAACAGCACTGGATGACCAGCCGCGAAAAAAACACTCACATCTTCAACACATCAGGTTTTCAATGTCTAGGTTGACTTTCACTGAAAAGTGTATCATCCTTACACCTTTACAGCTGCCACACAAAGCATGAGGAGCTCTGAAAGGGACAGGGTAAGGCAGTAGAGATGGAAGGGGCTAAGTGGTAACAGGCCAGGGGAAACCCTGGGAAGCAAAGCCAAGAGGAACAACCTTGAGGCATAGGCAGGGAGGCCTAACAGGGCATAGGGAAGCGGAACTGAAGCAAAGATGAGGGCAGGCCGCGTGGACGAGCGCTGTGGGAAGGAGATGGCAGAAGAGGTAGTTGACAGCGGCCGTAGGAAACTGCACCTCATGGGAAGCAAAGTATGTAATTAAATCATGCCTGAAAAAACCTTCTCTTAAAAGCCTAAAAGCTATGACGCGAAGGAAGAGCGAGGCCCCTCCTCTACAGCTTTTTGAAGTTGCTCCTAGTAACGTCTCAGTCAGGAAACTCTACCGACTGATGGTGAAACCCTGTTACTGGAAGGCTACAAGCAGAGCTGGTCCAGGCAGGTCCTGAAATCCAGATGAGAAGCAGCTAACAATCTTGCAGAGCTTGCCACCAAGTCAAATCATTCCCTGGCATTTCTGGGACCCTCAAGCTCCTCTCCAGGGAAAATACAGCCTTCCCCAGCCTCATCCTGCAGGCAACAGCGCAGGGAGCCCTACCTTGCACTTGGGGCGGGATGCCCAGACGGTGCTCTCCACAAAAGAAGTCAAACATCAGAAATTAGAACCCGTCGTAAATAAACCACCACGAGCTGAACGGAAAGAAGCCGCGACCCTGAGCCCAGAAGCAGAAAGCCATTGTCGTTTCAAGGGCTGGGTTTGTTCCCTATTGTGAGCATGGTAAATTTTTATATACAGCTCCCTCTTTCAAAAATGCCAGCCCTTTCCTAGGCCTGCACTTTGAGGTGATTGTTGCTATTTGTGAATGACTTGGGAATTAATTAACGTAAAGCCAACTGGATTATAAATGGTTGGCATTGTGAACAGCCCCAGAATCATGGAGAGAGCAGTTTATGTGGTCAGAGCCACATTCAGCACTATATGTCAAGGGAGAAGATTTATTATCACAGTAGGTCCATTTTCCAAAAGTTTGCAAGGGCTGTTTCATAATGAAGGGGCACTGTTCACAGCACAGTCAGCACCTTCTTTTTTTTCTGGTGTGTATTATAAATCCCAACTAGAGAAAGAAGGTGGGGGGAGGGTTACTTAGCACTTAGGGAATGAAATCTCAGCATAGGAACAGTATAAATAATATATTTACTATGGAAAGGAGAAAAGAGAAAAGGAAAACAGAAACAAGTTTTTTTTTTAAAAAAAAAACCCCAATACAAAGTAGTAAACTTACTTCTATCTCAACCACAGGAGTTAAACTCCCACATTACAGCTAATTAAATTAAATGAGCCTACCAAGCTGGATTATAACCTATAAATATTTTTGGATTCTTGTCTCCCTCAGACACGATCTTTGATTTAAAAATATCACAGAATAAAAACAAATAGCTCACAATATGGTTTAGGCACTTAATAATTAGAAGAGGGAGGAAGGCAAGGCATGTGTACTTCTCTATAAAAATAGTCAGCCGGGTATTTTTAACTGAACACCAACCCTGAATAAACTAAGGTAAAATGGACGGTGGCAGTGTCCAACAAAAACCTCCCCACTGATCTCCAAGTGAAGGGGTGAGGTTATGCCTCAGACCATATCCTCACTGGTGAGCAAGGGGCTGGGAAGGGCCAAGGGTGGTTGAGATCAGGCAAAGGGCCAAAATGTGTTTGCTCTGGTTGCAGGGAACATCAGCAGGGTGAGCACCCTCTGCAGGAAGCCATTTGGTCCCATCTGTACATGTGACAGTGATAATTAAAGGCCCAGTGGGTGCTGATGAAACGGGGATGGTAGCAGGACGCCTCTTTCTATATCCATATCTCTGCCACTGACGGCTACACAGCCTTGGGCATGTTCCCCAGCCCTTGTGTCCAGGGCAGTATCCTTCTCTTCATCCTTTCCTGACACGCCTCTCATCTTCTGCAGCTCACTCCCTAATTTCTCTTACAGTTTGCTGCCTGCACTAATTCGGCTACGTGTCCTTGGGGTAAGGGACAGCTCTGTAGCTATGACCAGCTTTACCATCTTCATTCTCCTGCGATGAGGCTGGTGGGGAAGAGGATGGAGTTGCTGGGCTTGGCTGAAGCTGACTGACAAAGAGCTCTCCTGAGTGCGAAAAATCCACTGAAGCAAACACAGCTGGTACCCACGTTGCCCCATTTCCCAGTCAGCGCAATCCCCTCTCCCACTACAGTCTTGCATCCTCCCAGACATTTGTCATGGGGTTTTACCCTGAGATTACAGTCTTGAAGTGATACATGGATCAAACAGCTCTTGATAACAGTGTGCATGGAAAGGTATTTATAAGTACCCTGTGATTTGTCTGACAAATATTATACCAAGAAAAATATCTATATTTAATTCTCCCAGCTAAACTGCATGTGTATTACGATCCTCCCCAGAAAGCATGGCTATTGTTGTGCTTTCTTGAAAAGAGAATAAGAAATGATGATGATAGCAATAAAAATTATGATGCTGCGTGTTCTCTCGCCTCTTACAGTGAAATTCCTAAAGCCATTTAATAATCATCCTGTATTTCTACATAGCAGGGAAGAAAATGAAAGGTAAAGTGAAAGACGCCAAAGAAGTCCCATGAGGAAAAGTTGAAAATTCATGCTTTTACCAAACCACAAGTGAGGAACCAGATAGTGTAATGTATATAAATGAGAGCAGCAGCTCTATTTCATGCTAGTTAGACCATCAGATGTAGAGACCATCATTGCCAAGAACTCCCATGTAGTTAGTTTTTAACAAGAAATCTCATATACGATGAAGTAATTTTCTGAAAAGATGTTTTTTGAATCGCTTGTCTAGTGGGTTTCCATAGAAGCCATCCTGTCCTCAGAGCAGTCTAAGAGTCACGTTAAGATCCTGACACCATTCACAAGAGTTAGAAAAAGCAGAAATTAAAGCTGCTGCTCATTGCCTGGGTCACACCATGTGCTCAGGCTTGGTTACATTCAAAAACTGTCTCTTTCTTTAAAGAGAACTCTGACAAAAAGCTTTTCACTCCTCTCTGATAATGATAAGAAAATAGAGAGGAAAAGGAATAAACACAGTAGAACTGAACAACGCAAAGGGCTTATCTCCTTCTTCAGACACTTAATTTCATGGGATTTCCCTCACATTTACAAGGGGATTAAATGTAGCACTTAAACTGAAAAAACAACCCCCCTCCCAAAGAAACCAAAACAAGCAAGTCCTTGCCATACTGTATTTGTTTTCTTTGAGCTTCACAACTAACAAAAAAGCCTCATATACCGTGGCAATTATTTTTACTGACAAAAACACAACCCTCATGCATTGAGAACCCAAACCGCAACAAAGTTTTCTCCAGTCCCTTGAGCCCTCTCCTCCATCGAACCCAGCTGGCCACCAGCCACTGTCCATAGTGGGATTTCTCCTCCCTAGCCCTTGTGCCCCATTAGTGCCTGTGGTGGCAGAACCAGCATCTATGACATGGAGCTACACAAACCAGTTTCTGTCAGGAGCCAAAATCCTTGTCTGGTCAGTGTCTGAGCACTTCCTTGTCTCTCCTGTAGACCTGCACTAGCATTTTATACCATAGGTGCAGGGAACACAGCTTGAAGGTGGTCATACAGAAGCTATGGTCTCACTGGGAATTTACACCAGGCTTTTGAATCCCAAGTGACATCCTAGTCCCTGGGTGACCCTACCCTGTCAGGGCAGAAGTGGAGGAAAGAGGGAGTTCAGTGCATCCTTCAAAAAAAATTGGCTCCTTTGTTGCAGCCACCTCATGCTAGGGAGAGGAGCAGAAATTGTACCTTCAGTCTGCTCCTAAGGACAAAGTCCAACGAGTTGCTCTCTTATATTTTTTAAAAAAAAAAAAAAAAAAAAAAGAAAAAGAAAAGGAAAAAAATCCACAACAAGAAAGAGACCTATAACTGGAGTATTATCAGAGATTTGGAAGTATTAAGAGCCTGTTCAGCTGTGCCCTTGCTAACAGGTGTCCCCAGCAGTGAAATGCAATTAATATGGAGAGGCTTTCTGGGAACATGGGGATGGATAGGTCAGCCAACTAATCCCACATTAAAACTAGCGGGTTGTTTATAGCTAGGAGTCCAAAACAATTCTGGTAGAATAATGCAAACATTCAGGTGGCCCTGGGCTTGCTGAAATGTTTTGTAACAAAATTATTAAGCTTTTCACACCACAGTGGCACTGATGCTTCTGTAAAACCCTGGCAAAGTGCCAGCAAAGCCAAAAATGCCCTGCACTGCCACATTACATGCTAAGAAGCACTCTTCTCCTGCCTTATCCCTGCTCTCCATTCCCTTCCTGAGTGTCCTGGTCTTTACCCTCTCTCATTTTCTTTGATCTAGTTCTCAAGAGAAGAACATCTGATCCCAGTAATCTCAAAAGAGCAACAACAGTGGGAGGCCTATTAAATCTCATTTTCAGCTTGTCCAGAGAAATTGAGAGGAGGGAGAGGACGAACAAGAGAATCCCAAGCATAGCAGTTGCTGTAAATAAGAGAAAACAGAGGGCACATGTAAAAGGGAAGAGATTGTTGAAGGATCAGTGGTCCCAGGCTAGAGATTATTAAAGGGGAAAGAGACAGAAAGACACCCCAGCTGGTTTTCCATGAGAAGCAACTGTCTGCAGTGAAGGAAGCATGAAATAAAATACTGGGAAAAGTCTGTGCTAATACGACATCAAGATTGCAAGTGTGAATGTGAAGAGGCCTTGAGGGCCATCATTATACATCCTCTGCGTTAACAATGAAGTCGGACTAAAGCAGGAATCAGAAACCTGAACCCTTTCAATTCTGTTTGGCTCTGGAGGCTCAGAGATACAGGTCCACATGCCGAGCTTGGATGCCCTTAATTCTACATACCCCATAGAAGCTGAGGAGAAAACACATTTCCACCCTGTGTTCAAATGTGGGCAGATGCAAGACAGACTTTCTGGCAAACAAGTTTTATCTTACAAAGTGTTTTAGGAAATAACCTTGCCAGGGTAGCTAGTAGTATAGGAGACAAAATACAGGATTCCCAAGGGTGGAGAGGAGGCTGAAGTTAATTAATCCCTATATAATGCAGCATTCAATACACCTATTTACTAGATGTCAGGAAACCAAGACACTGTGCTTTGAATTCAGTAAACTCTGCTCTTAAAGCAATGACTCAGAGAAAGGGGTTTGTAGATTAAAAGAGACCACACAGGTTACTTCTGATCTTCAAAGTCAGTTTGGAGCTCAGATGACCTACGCGTTCGTGGATGAACAATCCTGGGAGGAACCTGACTCCGCACATAGTCTTGGCAGGAGCCTGGAAAGCTGCATGACCAGGAACCCATCAGCACTTCCTCTCCTCCCGGAGCTGTGGAGGCAGCTGATGAAGCTCAACAACTTCTAGCAATTAAAGAAACAGGTGGAACATCATCACACTATCACCCAGGAACTTAGCACGCTGCTTTTTTCTGCTGCCCTCATGCTCAGATGCTTTCCTTTTATTCCTCTCCTCTGCCCCTGCATCCATCATGAAAAATTAATTTCCCTTTACTGGAGCTCACAGGCAGGAGGGGAAGTTAAAAATAAACAGCTTACATGTATTCATTTGTACCAGGGAAAAAAAAATATCCAGTAATTTCAGGCTTTAGTGTAATCTAAAATTATGTAATCCTGTCCACTACTGGGGTGGAAACATTTTAGCTGACAAAGAGGGGTGAAGAGCAGACATAGAACTGAAAGCTCAAAATAGCAAGTGGCAGACACTCAAATAAAATAACCAGGGTGAAATGTAGAAGATTAGAAAGGAAAAGGACACAAACCAGCTATGACTTGACCTTGGTTTCAGTTTACTCCAGCTGAAACAAGTGAGATACTTATAGCCCTAAGCCTCATCATTTAGTCAGGAATTGCCTGTGATGAAAGCAGTTGGAGGGAAACATTTTTACACACATTTGTCTGCTCTAATTTTCCTCCAGCTGCTGCCTTTCCAAATTTGATCTCCTGACAAACAGCATCAAAGGCAGGTGATTTAACAGACCAAGCTAAACTGAAGCGACTCCAAGAGCCAGTGCTCAGCAATGATATCTGGATACCTCAGGTGAGGAAAACAAGAAAGGGAGATGAGTTTTGGCTCAGGAGCCACCTTGGCCACTCTGCCTCTGTCAGAGACACCACGAGGACATTCCACAGCCAGAGCTGCCCTGCCTGCTGCTTGCTGCCACCCTCCACCCTAACCCACCTCTTAGATATAGGGCCTGAGGGAAGGGCTACATTGCTTAAATGCAGCTTGGGATGCCGTGGCACTAGCTGTCTATGTCCATCTTGGGTGGAGCTGCTGAAGGTGGTCCCACCTCCTTCCTCCCTGTCCTCTCTGCCTGGTCTACTTCTGTCCCCCCACCACTACCTCCTCAGCACAGCTTCTTAGCACCAGGGCTCATTAGACCATACCGAGGTCATGTAATGGAGCCTTGAGCACAGAAAGATGACCTTATAAGGAGAGGAAAAGTGTCTTGGTCAATATAGCTCCCTGAACAAAGGACACAACAGGAGAGCTGCACAGTGTTTGAGCCAGGAGAAGACAGCCACCCTGAGAGCCACTGCCATCAGATGAAAGCATGTGCACCATACATTGCACCTCTTGGCTTTTCCCTTAAGAGATGTTCTCTGCTCACCATGCAGCCACGACATTGCTAGTGCCGAGGCTAGAGGAGAAACACAAGCGCTGCCCTTTCATCTGGGAGGGGTTTCACCTTCTCATTTTTTGCATAAAGAGGCGCTGAAACAGAGCGAGAAAACAGGCAAATCCCTGACTTGAGAGCAAAGCCTACTCACATTGAAGTTGCCAGCCTCATGGTTCCTGGTCAAGCAAGCTGACGGTGTCACACACCCACACACTATGCCATAAACAACCACCAAGGCACTGGGCAGGATGCAAGGATCATCCCACATCATCTTCATAAGCCCATCCTCCCCATTCCTCCTACCCCTCCATAGCATTCCCTACTCTCCAGCAAAACCATCTCCACACCTCGAAGGGAAGGGGGTAGAACCAATGCTGTGCTGGCAAGCAAACAATTCCCTGGGAGAGTCCCTCGGCCCTGGCACGGTTCTGTTTTGCTGAAAGGTACAAGCCGTGCTGTTTATCCCGCGCTTGTGTGGGAGCGTGTTTGCATTCTTAAGAGCAGTGGTGCAGGTCACTTTCTCTGGGTATTATCATAAAAAGCTAGGTTCCCCTCAATTGCTTTTCTGTGCTTCACGAGATTGCCACTTTGGGTTTTGTGCTGGGGCAGCAGGGGTGAGATTAGCTTCCCAAAGAGAATTAAATCCATAAAAGAGGTAGAGGAGGGCCTGCTGCTGCTATTCAGGGGCAGTGGGAAGATACACTCTTCTGCAGATGGAGCTTCAGAGCACGGCCTCCCTAACCTTTATTATTCTTCTTTCACTGCCAGGGAATTTAATTGATCAAAGCAACTCAATTCTTGGCACAAGTGCTTGAAGCTGCAAATCTGTTCAGACCCTAAGTTTACAGCCAGAAACCACCTGAAGTCACTAGCAGGTTTTGCACTCAGCTTCGACAGGGAGCAGGTCCCAGCATTGCAGTAAAGAGGCAACGATAGAAAATGCTGAGATAGAAAGAGGGGAAAAGGCTGATCAGACAAGCTCATAAGGATTTGGTCTCAAGTGAGCCCGCTTGGCTCAGTTTGGACAGTTGAGATTATCTCAATGCTGCAAGGCGGGAAGCCAGAGACAGCGATGGAGCACTGCTGCTTCAAGACTATTGAGCCTCTGCAGCATCTCTGGCCCAGCAGCATCATTTTGTCACATTTGTTCTTACCTGTGACAGGACAAATCCCCACTGGAGGTCTAAAGTCAGTGCTATGAAGGTGGAGAGGATGGCCGCTTTGGCTCCTTGCCTGTTTTGGAGATGCTGCTCATATGCCTTAAGAAACCACCTCAAAAACAGAGGAAGAGGCACTAAACAACTGAATTGAGAAAAACAAAATCTCATCGGAGGTCACCGAGGACACAGGATGTACAGCAACACTGCCAAGCAGCACAGTGACTATGAGGCTTTGATGGGGAACATTGGCCACCAAGCAGTGCTTGTCACCGGTGTGTGGGCAGAAAGCAGCGGCAANAGGGCTCTGCTACGTACAACAGTGGAATCAAAAAGTATAGTCAGTGATTGGGTAACAGACTAAAGTGTTGTGGGTTTTGTGTGGTGGTTGTTGTTGTTTTAAGGTCTTCTTGGGGAAAAAGAAAGGCTCGAATGTGAAATACCCTTTCCTCTAGACTCATTTAGGGTTGTTTTGCATTAAAAAGGAAAAAGTCACATTGTCCAAAGCATGCAGCAGAGGGTGTATGTTACAGCAGCGTACGGAGCATCACCACTTATTTATTAAAATTTTGATAGGAGGTGAAACTCAATTTAGTTGATGTCAGCAAGCTTCCTAATGAGGCCTCTTTTTTATTATTTTAATTATTTTTTATCATTATGAAAGGGCAGCTTTGTGCCTCCTCTAATCAGCTTGACAAAGAACATAGAAAAATGCAAAGGGACATAAATGTTACTGTAATTACCAAAGAGAAACACCACGGACCAATGCAGGAAGTAGCTGCAGATCTGTCTGCAGACACAATGGCTGGATATTGCGGGTTGCTTGTTCTGCTCTGGGAAGGAAAGACGTTTCATAAACCATAAACCGCTTCGATCGAAATCTAAAACCAACCCCAAATTTGCAGCTTTTTCCCCAGACTCAGACATACTCAGAAAGTCCCTCTGACTAAGCATGATCTATTTTCCTGCTCTCTGATTCTGAAAAAAAAAAAAAAAAAAAGAAAGAAAAGAAAAGAAGTGTCCCAGTTTATGAGCTTTCCGGTAGGCCCTCGCAGGGGCTTTCTCCTGATCTAGCGGATGGGTAAAATTGCCCTTTGGTCTCAAGCTCAGAGCACAGATTGGCAAATCTACAAAGAGCCTTAGAGGTGGCAGCAGCAACATCAAAGGTAGGTGCAAGGGAAGGTATCGCTACTAGCCTAGGAGTTGCTATGCAAATTAAATGATGCAATACAAGGGTATGTTAATGCCTGTATTAAGCCTCTGAACATGCCCAGTGTGAACCGTTTCCAGAAGCCTAAGCAGATTCATTCTCAGCTGGAGGCTCGTATAATTAATAAAGGCACTGTGCCTTCTCTCCTGACCCAAGTGGCTAGGTACCAAACCATTTATAGCTTTATAGGTTAACACCAACATCCAAAAATGCATTGGCAGCTTGTGCAGATCCTGGCACATTAGTGTGATGTGTTCCCAGCGTGAAACACTACTTAATAAGCGGGTCACTGCATTCTGCATTAGCTTCAGTTTCTGAGTGGGCTCGACGTATAGCCCCATGTAGAGTGTATTATGGCAATGACATCTCAAAGGGACAAAGGCATGGATAACTGAAGCAAAGTCCATTTGAAAAAGAAAAAGTAACCCTCTTCTCACTGGAGATAAAGGCATTTTGTAAAGGGCACTGCCACTGTTCAGGCATCCTGGAGCATCCTTCAATCTAACACACTGAAGCAGTTCACGTGTTTTAAAGGGAAAAGTGGTTGCTCCTTTGTGTGACAGAGCCCGTACAGATTCAGCTTTCTCATCCTGCAGCTGCACCGGCAGCAGTCCTCATTTCCCCCACATGAATGAGAAGCCCAGCTCGCTCTCTATTCCAGCACCAAACTCAGCTGGCTCTTGGGACATGACTTCTTCACTGGGAGGGATGATCTGTAAGAGTAGTGATTTAAGAAGCTGCTGGCCCTTCTTCCAAGCAGAGGTTACTGCTTGACAAGCAAGAAGTTGTCTTGCATGGGTCTCCAGAGCTGAGTACAGTGTCAGACCGGTTTTTAGTGAAGATGATCTAGTAGGAACCAGGCTGACTTTGCACCGTGATGCATCAGAAAGCTCAAACAATTACTTGGCTAGTTCTGTGCAGAAACCACTGTTGATTACTCACATTCATGCAGTAGAACACTGGAAAATGGAAATGGTACCTTCCAGCAAAGACCAGTGTGCTCAGATTCCCTGGGCCAGATAAAGTCATAAAGTAAAGGAATGATCTATTGCATATGTAGTGCATTAGAGCTCTTCATTAACAGAGGGACTAATCAATTTATGGAACTCATGAATCAGTAAGGCTATTACTTATAATGATTATTGGCAAATTAACATATCACAGTGTACTGACCCCAATTCATCTCCAGCGTACACCTACCCATACACAGCTAGTAAAGGGCCCAGTGCTGTATATACAAGCAGACCCAGGGGCTGCGTTCAACCCATGAGAAAGAAAGAGGTCCCTTGCCAAAATCTGATGCTGATCCAGTTGATCACTTAATGCTCTCTCCCATTTTGAGGGGAACATAATCCAGCACATTCGTTTGGACCCAGCTTCAGCTCAACAAGGATCCTAGTGAGGAAGATGTCATTATATACTAAAACCCCAAGGCCAGGCTGCCTGCACCCCAATAGTGCAGTGGTCCTACTGGCTAAATCAACCAGAGTGGGAGACAGGCAAACACTTCCATGCAAGATTTTTGTAAAAAAAAGAAAAAAAAAAGAAAGAAAAGAAGTGGTATTATTCAAACTACACTCAACCACAGAGCGCAGTAGGCCGCATGTATAAAATGATTCTTTATTAGCAATCCTGTGGCTTTAAACCAGAGGAGACATGGGCTTTGAAATCCTACAGACAGACGATCATTCCCTATTTAATTCTACTAGGCTTTTTCACAGAGGCTTTTTACAGTCTAAACTGACATTCTTCTCTCTATTCATTACCGCATTCCTGGCCTAAAAACTGTATGACAAGGGAAAGGAAGTGGAAAATTAGGTTACAGTACAAACAAACACACTGAAAACATTGCACATTTGAAAATAAATTAAGTTTAACTATACTTTGCAAAGGTTAACTTCATAGGTTTTATTATTAGAAAATATCAAAACACTGTTCATTTACTGCAGGGCTCTCCTGCCTGCTGCTTTGTTTCTGGGTCATGCAAGTGTCACGAAGGGTCAGCTCCACATTACTTACAAGCTACGCTTGCTTAACAAAGTAATCCACGATCTTTCCAACATTCATCCGCTATTAAGCGCTCTCGCATAGGGTATCGTCGACATCAACAAGGCACTTGCAGATTCACCGACACAAGGAAGCTCCTATCAGCTGAATCCACGGCCCTCTGAACATACACGTAGAGGGCAAGAGACTCCAGCCTGCCTGAAATCAACATTTCTCCACTGAAATCAGAGTAGGCATGCTGCTCTAGGCCAGTAGAAAGCCTATCATTGATGTTGGTCATATTGCTGTTTACCGAGTTAAGGTTTAATCAGAGGTTATCACTGGGCTTGCTCATTCATTATAGCTTATTTTTGCCCTTATAACAGCCCCATCAATACAAAGAGTGGCCAAAATCACAGGATATTAGTGCAGGGCTCTGTGCACTTCTCTGATCTATAACGATGAGTGCTTTGGATGTTGGCGAGACCCAAATGCACCCTCCAGCTCCACACTGACACCACAGCACTACACAGTGCTAGCCCCTCTCTCCCTTCGTCTGCTCCAGCTTTCATGGGAAGGGAGCCCAAGCACCAGAGACTCTTGCATGTTCCAACCAGTCCCCATTCTGCAAGGTCAGGAGATGACAAACACCACAACTCGCTACAGCATGCTTGAACAGGTTGGTTTAGAAACCTCTGTGTCTCCATTTCCTATCTGCTAAATCCGAACACGAATATTTGAGCTTGTGTCTGCCAAAGAACAAGACCTTGCTGTGTTGGAGAGAAACAAGCCCACATTAAGTTAGCAGTCTGCTTTGAGGCAGCTTAACAGACACGATGACATAAGCGGAAAAAAGGTTCAGTGTTTAGAGTTAGATGGGGTCTTAATAGGCCTCATCTTAGTGCACAAGTTAATTGTCAGTCCTCTGTCCTGGTGCCATCACTCCACAGCTCCCTCTTGCTGAAAGCTGCCCACTCCTGCGCTACAAACATGCACGTCTTAATCATCACCATCTTAAATGGGCTCTACAGAGTAAACCACAGAAGCCCAGCTGCAATATTTACTTTTCCACAATGAAAGTCCCTTAGGGAAAAAAGAAGTGGGGATGGGGAAAGGACCCTTTCTTTCTTTCTGAGCACTCAGGGTAATTATATTCCTAACAGTGAATTTATGATATCTTATCTTGTGCACAATGAATACTCTATGCGGGTCACCAGATTTGATATGACACTAAAAAGAAAGAGTGGCTCACAGTTAAGCAAAGCTGGAGAACTGGATGGCCAAGTTTTTGTTCTGTCAGGCACCAACATTTCATCACCTTGAGGGCATTATTAAACTTGCCAGCCCTCCTGCTCCTCTTATTAGTAAAACATTTCCTGGAGAACAGGAAAGGAGGAGGGGAAGAGGCACTAAAACACACTCTGTAAAGACTTGAAGACATTTGTCCATTTTATGACTCCTATTTGTTCTTGCTCTCTCTGTTCTTCCCATTGTGCTTCTCCCCCATTTGGATCGTGTTGACATCACTCCTTTGTTATCTTCCTAAATTAGCTGTAATGAAGTCCTTTGAGCTACATGTGCACGCCTTATTTTTTCGGTTTTCGCTTCTCTGAACCATCTCTATTTACTTTCCCTCACACCAGAGCCTCCCTTCCCCCAGCCCACAACATGCTTTCTCATCTGCTTTTCATTTGCTCCCTTTCACCTTTGGTTACTCAGTGGCCAATAGCTGGTATACTTTACAAAATAAATTACTCTATAATTGACTCTCATTGAGAAGCGAGAGGCACCCACGTGGATAAATCTGAGCATCTAGAGCAGGAACTATCTGAAATTTCAGTGCCCCAAAATACAAGGGCAAAGCGGGGGGAATCAAAAGGAGATAGCACGAAAAAACCCTGAAAGGGCACTTGTAATTTCTGGCACGTGCAAACAAGGCTAAGGGACGCTTGCAGCCATAAAACCACTGGACTGCAGATCATGCAGCCGTACTACGGCAGCCTGTCTGGCCACCTGATCATCACTTGGCTGGATTGGAAGCCGGTTTTATGTAGCGTCTTTGGTAATCACGGTGTTTCACAGCACTTTACAGAATAATGAGTTAGCGTACTACAGCTATTATGCACTTAGCAGTAGCGCCCAGACAACCTTGCATGTCTAGAATCAATTTTATTGAGAAGCTGATGGGCAGGGCAGACGGGTTATTCTGTCTTTTTGTTTTGAGAAGTGTCACAGATCTTTCGCTTGCCTCTTGCAAGGCAATATAAAAGCTGAGCGGCATCTTCAAAGGAAAAAAAGAAAAGGTGTGTTTTTACTGAGTGAGAGCTTGCTTTAAGTGAGTAACAAGGACTCTATATCCCAAGAACTGCCTCCTGTTCCCTATTAAGATAGTGGGAATATTTCGATGATCAGTTTCATCAAATAACATGATTTTTAACATTCTGAATCTGCTTAAGAATTAACCTCAAAAGACACACAAAGTGGTCTGATTCAAGCAGAAGATGGAGAGGGCAGCGTCCCTGAATGGCAGGTTCCTACATAGTCTATGGTTTGTCCCAGTCTGTCAGTCATCTTGCTGGCTATTTATATATTATTCTTCTATGGATACGTGCATTAATGCACATGTGTACCTACAGGTAGTATTGCACTATGAGCTTGTCGCACTGGACCCATCCACCCTTCTCTACTGTATGCTTTCTGTGAAGGCAAAGCACATGACTCTCCAGAAACCCTTTTGAAAATGTGGAGCGGTGGGAAGACTTTCTCTGATCACTTCTCTTTCTCTGTGAAGCATCTGACATGCTGTCTTTGGGCCTAAATTCTTCGCCTAGACCTGCTCTCAGCCTCACACATCTCTGCTGACTGAGAAATCAGATGGGCCACCACTGACTACACCTTCCTGGCCTGGTAAAGCTACACAAGGCCCAACCAGCTGAAACCTTTGTTTTGGTTGAAAGCTAACTCTCAATCATTAACTCAAAACAGAGCCCACAGTTTCCAGCATACGGTCATAGTAGGAGCCAGAATGTTATTTTTTACCAAAGCTCTACAATGTGTTTTTTCTTCCTTAAGTGAAATGCAAGATCAGCGCTAGTGGCATGCTGCTTTGGAGTTTTCATTCTTTTTTATTTTTCTGAATGCAGGCTGCATTGAGAATTTTTCTTATCACTCCATTCCACAGTGGCTTTGTAATTCTCCTCAGTGTTTCCCAGGAGAGACGTAAATACCCTGCAAGACCCAGGCAACGTTGGTAACAGTGATTATTCGGAGGGGAACACAACTGCCGACATTAGATATTCTTTAATTTAGAAACAATAGATGCAAGAAAGGCAACACGGTCCTTTGAGCCACCGTTAGGGTAAGGCTTGAGAAAACCAGCGAGCCCACAGCTCCCAGGCTGCTCGGCCTGCAAATGGCATGCCCAGGGGAGCATGGCGCTGCCCCAAACTTGGCAGCCTAATCCTTTTCGTCCCCGACCCCCCGATACCTTGAAATCCCCTGCCTGACACCGGTAGTGTTCGGGCTCCGAAAACTGGAGACAGGAGAGCTCCAGGGACATGGGCCCGGTGATTTGCAGCCCCAGAGTCCCTGGAGCTTAAAGCTCTCTGGGGCTGCAAATCGCCACCAATCTGGCACTACCACTCTCGTGCCAAGGGGAGCTGCGCGATGATACGCCACAAGTCCACCCTCCGCCCTTTTCGCACCCCGTGCCACGCCGACCTCAAAATCCCCTTCCAGCCACCATTAGGGCAAGGCTGGAGAAAACCAGCGAGCCCACAGCTCCCGGGCCACTCGGCCTGCAAATGGCATGCCCAGGGGAGCACAGCACTGCCCTGAACTTGGCAGCCCCCCCTTTTTTGGTCTCCAAACCCCCGATACCTCAAAATCCCCTACCCGATGCCGTCAGTGTTCGGGCTCCGAAAACGGGAGGCGGGAGAGCTCCAGGGACACAGGCCCGACGATTTCCAGCCCCAGAGTCCCTGGGGCTGCAAATCGCCGGCAATCTGGTGCTGCCACTCTCATGCCAAGGCACTGCCACTCTCGTGTCTGCGTTTGCCCCCCTTCCTCTTGCACTTTGTCTAGCTCATCATTTTAAATGTTTAACTTAACGGAACGGGAGTTGTTCTCCCTCTCCACAAGAGAAATGCACACGAGGGCCTTACTGTAGAACACCAGGAGCCTTTGTGTGATGCAGTTATGGAGCCATACTAATAGTTCACTTTTAAATAATGCATAAATCTTTCTATCCGCCTCAATTTTCTTGTAAAAAAAAAAAAGTAATTCTCCAGCCCATATGGTTACGGTGAAACTTTCAAAACAAATACAATGCAGAAAGATGTTATGACAAGTTACCTGCAAACCTGGAAGATAATAGCTCTGAGGTCAAGCTACTCCATTTACCCGAAAGAAGTGTTAACTCTTACATCTGATAAGAATATCAATGTCACTAGTCAATATGTGACACATTCTCTTTGCAGAAGTACAAAGACAATCCGTTTATCCATTAGTGCAGGGTGTCACATCAATTACGGCGATAGATGCATCAGGGAAACTCAATTGCTTGCATAGATTTTTTTTTTTCCCCCAAAGTTAAAGCTGTATTTTCTCCAATCCCAAAGGAAGAAAAACATCCCTTCCCCATTGTTTAAAATCTCCACTGCTGCACAAATAAGATATCCCAGCCAACTTTCACAACTTCATGGGTGCAAAATCCCTCAGCTGTGTCCCATCAGGACCTCTTTCCCTGCAACTACAGGGCAAACACTTGCCCTCAGTTCATGGATTTGTGGTGCAACTGAAAAATGAAGCACTAGAGCATCAAGCATTAGAGACTTAGTCCTTCCGTGTCCCCTCCTATGCATGTATCATGTGTTATCATCACCATTTTAGACACAGGAGAGCTGCTATGGCTATGGATGCCTTCACGAAGTAGAAGAGCAAAGCTGGTTATCTATCAAAGACTTGAAGCATAGAATCATAGAATACCAGGTTGGAGTGGACCTCAAGAATCATCTAAGTCCAACCTTTCAAGGTAAAAAAAAAAAAAAGCACTTTAAATGAGCTGGCCCAGCACCCTGTCAAACTGAGACTTTAAACTGTCCAATGGAGGGAATACACGACATCCCTTGGGAGATTATTCCAATGTCTAATTGTTTTCATGGTGAAAATTTTTCTTCTGGAGTCCAATCAGAAACAGTAAAAAATTTTAAACAGGGTTTACCCACTCACACGACATTTTTTGCCTTCCTTTCCCTCCCTTGCCTAAATTTATGTGCGGTTGATCAGGTCATGCATTTCTTTTGATGGATGATTGGGTGGGCAGTGCTGAGTTTAAAAATCAGTAGTGCCAAATGTGCTCGTACAGGAGTTGCAATCCTTGATGCCTCATTTCACCACTGCAGGTGTGAACTCCTTCCCACACCCACTGTGGACAGGCGACAAAGTGGCACCCTCAAAAGCTATGCTCTTCCCACAGGTCTCCAGTCATTGCAAAAGCTGATCTCGGGACAGGTCAAGTAGCTTCCCAGTTCTCCCACAGCACTAGCCTGGGCAAGTGGTGAATATGGAAGACAGTAAAATAGCTTTGGAGGCACTGGAGCTGCATTAGATGCTTCTAATCTCATTAGTCCAGCTTTATGGTTTGGGAGTTATACCAAAATCCTCAAGGGCCAAGGTCTTGGACCAAACCTGCATTCCCTTATGCAGTACCCTGGATCCATTTAAACCCATTATTTATTAGCTTCTGGAATCACAGCTGACAGAATACCACAAGTAACACTAACACCAGCTTTCCCAAGACTGACAAATGTCAGAAACACTTGAAATCTGGTGAGAAACTTCCATCTCAGGAGAGTTCTTCAAACTACTGAGTTTGACCTAATTTACTCAACTTCTTCAAGCACAGCTTGGTTTTCAGGTCTTGACCTTATCTGGAGAAAGGTACCACAAAGGTAAATATGAGATGTAGCGTTTGAAAAGTAGCCAAAAGTTTTTCAGGCTATGAAAATACCTCATTCCTCTGACTTCTCAGCGCAGGCCTGGGCTTTATTCTGTGTCACTAAATAAGGGGTTCATATTCGACAGATAGGCTTCAAAAGTGCAAAAGGCAAGCTGGATTTGTTGATCTTTCCCACCCTACATCCTTGCAGGACCACCACTCTCTGGAGAGTTCATCTGTGTTTTAAAGAACAAGTTGTGATTTCTGAGCTGATTTAAGCCTGTTTCATTTCAGTCCCCAGTGTGTTGGCACAGTTAACAAAAACACACCCAAGAGCAAAGCAACTCTGTTACTAACATTTCACCACTTGTATGCAAAAGTACGCACACGTACATTAGTCACACTGCTATAGCGTAACCTAGGTGCTTGCATGGTTTACTAGCACCGGCTGTGTTGCTTTAAGTTTTAGAGGTTGATAAAGTAATCCAAAAGATGCAGTTTCAGCTCACTTGTGAGCTCCTCTGCTTGAGGAACAGCTCCTGCTGGGTTCTCCAGCCCACCTCATCCCACACACCCCCAGCCTTCTTTTTGAGGATGAAGAGGGATGGAAAAACATATCTGAGGAACTGAAATGTCGTCATGCCTCTCATCCCACAGCAAGTTCCCAAGAGGGAGGAAACCCAACCTCAGTTCCCTACTCTCCCTCAGAGTCTGAACCCACACTCCACCTTAGACAACCTCTCTCCCAGAGTACCCAGTAGGACCATAGGTGGGTATTCAAGGATTTAAATTTGGCGTGAACCACACAAAATAGTCCCCCTGCTTCAGCAGGGCAGCTGAACCAAACAAGGTTTTGCAGAGCCCTGTTACTTGTACCTCACCTTGTCAAGCATATTTTTGAACCTTAATTTTACCATCTGTTTATTAATTATTGACTTCCTAATCAAGCGCTAGCAAACAAGGCACTAAATAAACTGAGAAGCAATACCAAGGCACTTGATAAACTAGAAACAACACATCAAAGGCTACAGTCTCATGGTAATACAAGTTCTAGTTAAAGGCCTCCCCACGCATAGATGCCTTGATCTGTTAAGGTTATTAAAATGGCAAGCACAGCTGTATTTTTAATAAAATAATTAGCTCCTTCAGCTTGTTTGGAGTGATGTTCCTCATTTGAGATTCAATTTGAGCTCCATCCCATTCAAAGCAGCATATGAGTGAAAATTATCTGTATCACAAAGGAAAGATACAGTGGTATTTGAAAACTAATTATTAACTCTACGTCATAATGGCTTGAGCCAGTAAGGAGCAGAGTCCTTGAATGCTATTGTAATGTAATGTATTAAGGTGTCATACAACCTCTGACAGAAAGCTGTGAGCTACAACTCCGTGTCCCATTGAAGAAATGTCCCCAAAAAGCTCATGTTTGAAAGCATTTGATGCATTCGATAGACATCAGGCAGCCTTCGCCTAGCACAAGCCTGTGAACTTCTCTGCAGCAGGGTTAGTTTAAGTAATAATAATATTTATATTCTAAAGAACACTGTTTAAATACACCTCCCACACAATGAGATTTCCTATTTTTAGAAGGAAGATGCCTGCAGATCAGAAAAAGCGAGTAGCAAAGATCAGAGTAAGGAGTTTGAAGTCAAAACTCCATTTTTATGATTTTACTGGGGCTGGAGAAGGAGTCCTTTGATTGTTTTTCTTATTTTTTCTTTAGCTACCTGCAGTTGTTAGGCATCTTTCGCACGGAAGTCAACAGAAACACTGAAACCCCAAGTAAACTTTGTGAGGTCTGACATGAGCACTCACTATTGCTGGATGTGGATTAAATGTACTAAACACAGCATAGTGAAAATTAGCCCACCTGCAATACACACATAACTCTGTCTGACAGAAAGGACCAAATTTAGGTTCTTCCCTATCAGTGAGTGGCTGATGAGCAGCCCTGCACACTGCTCCATAAGCACGGTGTTACCCCGGCCCCATTGCCCAATCCCACACAAGGCTAGCAGGGCCTGGGGCATCGCCTCTTGAAAGCAACGCTGGGCTTCTCTGGCTCCACCGTCACACCTTTGATGTTGGCACATGCCATTCCCTCAGGTCAGCATTGAATCACAGAATGTTAGAGGTTGCAAGGGACCTCTGGAGATCATCTAGTCCAACCCCCCTGCCAGAGAAGGATTACCTAGTGGAGGTCACACAGGAACGTGTCCAGGCGGGTTTTGAATGTTTCCAGAGAAGGAGACTCCACAACCTCTCTGGGCAACCTGTTCCAGTGTTCTGTCACCCTCACCATGATGCAATGAAGCAAGTGAAGTGATGGCCTTGCACAGTAGTGGGAGACTGTGGTGCTTCAGGTAAGAGGAAAGAACACAGCTGTAAGCTCCTCATGCAGACCAGCTCGCAGCATTACCCTGCAGAAGCACTGGCTAAAGACACCTTCTCAGCCTGAGTAACCATGCCACAAACATCTCCCGTCCTCTTCCCTGTAATGGCAAATAATATTTTTTACCAGTAGTGCTGTGCCTTGCGTTAGGGTTGCCTCCCAACCTACGGGGATTGGGCTTCGTGCTGGGAGGAAGAAAAAGAGCACTTTGTAAATCCTGCTAAACCCACTTTCTGAATCTGGGACAAGTCATTAATTATTTTACAATAATAACACCTGAGAGTCATAGATGACCAAGCAGGCTGCTGAAATTAGAGGGTTTTATCACAGCAGTGAAATGGAGGGGTATTTAGGCTGTAATTGAAGTTTGATGTTCTTTGCTGCTGCTCCCATTGATGGAGTTTCTTCCTGGCTTGTAGGGCACCGACCTCCTCTTACTCTTTGCAAGGACGTGTGGCCATTACTCTCACGTCTGTGATAAAACCGTGCACCCTGGGCCTCAAACAAAAATAAACTTTTCACCTTGAGCAGAACAAGTAATCAGTGCTCTTTGAGCACTTTGCACAATTGGCATTTTTTTACACTTTGACAATTTTATTCTCTGAGTCCAGAAGTAATATCTTGCCCTAGATAATGTATCGAGACAGGTAAGGTGATTATAGAAATTACTAAAAGAGAAAAAGGTGGCAGGTAATGGCATCAACATGAAGGCACAAATTCCCTTCAACCAGGACAGCACTAAAGAAAGGAAAATAAGCTTTGCAATGGATGTAAGCAATGAAAGAGATAAAGGTACAAGAAAAGTTGATGCACACTTACAAAATCAGTACTGGACTGTGACAATTTATTGACAATTTTATATGTACATACTCATCTAAAATCACCTCAGAAAGGCTCGATACTCGAAGCAGCCTGCCAAGAATTAATAAAAAGAATATATGTGTATTTCTCTGTATTTACTCTTTTCTGACAGTATTTTGCATAAACAGATCAGAGGAAGGGGAAGGGGAAAAAAAACCCACACACACAAACAAAATGGTTGAATACTGTGCAATCCTTTAAGGTTTTTGGCTTCAAGATTTTTTGTAGCTGCCAAAACACATGCACACAAAAAAGGCAAAATGTTTTCACTCAAGTAATCAAACAGCACTCACATCTTATTTAAACTCCAGCAACGGACTGCCAGTAATGCTCTGTGCTAACACCAAAAGACAAAAGATACACACTGACCTAAAAACCCACTAGTTTTAAGTTTTCTTTTATCTGCTTATTCCTCACAGGATCCTATGCACCAACGGAGGTTGTATTGCTCCTTCACATGTCTGCTGCACTATTACAGCTTCTCGCACCCATGGAAATGTGCAGACGCCTTCAGTCACTTCCCTGTTAGTTATTCCGAGCGAGCCTGCACTGGAACTGATTTATTCCAGCCCCTTTTATACTGTTTCTGCATAGGCCGGCTACACGCAGCTACGCTGAGAGCTCCCGTTTTTCTTTGCACAACAGATCATCAAAACAGCTTCCCAGTTTGCCAGCAGGCACTGTGCATGGATCATAACCAACGGACTGGACCTGTCACATAAGGGAAAACACTGGAAATATTCGTTTTCCTACTATAATTACAGCACCATCATGTAAAACTATTGCACCGATTATCCCAGAGGCTTGGGACCTTGACACATGGGTTCTCCTCCGTGTTTTACCACTTGCATCTCCTTGTGGTTATTCTTTCTGTATCTCAACAAATGCAAATCCTCAGGAATGAAAAATGCTTAAGTGATGCATCCCTCCTGAGTTCACGCACGTTTCAAAAATAAAAAGACAACCCCGGCGCACAGCTTCATCAGAAAAAAACACGCTCTCCTTTTGAAGCTTTCTGCAGAGAACACGTTACCAAAAGTACGTTGAGGTACGCAGGAAACATCACTTCTGTGATGTGAGACTTCAAAACAAAGAAATACGTTCTATTTTCTGAAGTGCTGCTTTTTTGTTCCTTCGCTTTTTTTTTTTTTTTCCAGTCCTTTCCCCCCCGCCCCCCTTGCAAAGCTGCTGCTGTTCAGAGCTGTCAGCTTTGTTTCATTCATGGGTCCTGGCCCAGCTCCAGAGGACAGGGTTCTGTCTGATAATGCTGGATGCTTTTTTAGGAGACATTTAAAAGCTCCAGCAGGAGCACAGCGGTCTGAAAGTTTGCCAAAAATCTGACTGACTTTATAAGCTCTATTAGTGGTCAGCCTCACGAGTAGAGTTTGGAAGCATTGCCAAACAGCTCTGGCCGCAGTAAGACATGCTGGTCTGGCTGCAGCTGATGCAGACTAAGACATGTCCCTCCCCCAGCTCTCCCCTAGCTTGTCACCACCTTCCTGCCAAAATTTACCACCCCCTTATATCTGACAGCGCAGCTTCACATGCAATCACAGTCTCGGCCAGCTGTGTTCATACTAGCTGGGTTGAAAAATACCACAATTAGCAATGCTTCAGCTAACTGAGATCATATGGCCAGGCGCGGGACAAGGGCAACTGTGAGGTGGGCAGGCTGTAAGCAGCAGCAAGCTAGAGGACCAGGCAAGGTTTAGGGACAGCAAGAGCTCAGTGGTGGGTCCTGTTTCAGGAAAAACTGAAAGGAGAGCACTCTCCTCTTGGAGGTTTCCAGCAGCTCCATTCAACAGAGCAAGTCTTTGACCGCTGCAAAAGGCCATTGCTCTGCTGTTACCAATGCAATACCCAAAAACACCCAGCCAAAATGCTTCACACGCAAAGACAAAACCTCATGTTATCTCCAGACAGCTTTGGACACCAGGAAGTTTGCATGTGTTTCTATTAATAGCAGCGACGGACTATCTAAAAGGAATGAAATGCAGCTAATACTAAACCTGGCGCATGCGTTAGTTTGTAGACAAAACATGTTGCCTGCTTTGTTGTAACTGTTCTGGCATAAACATGAGGTATCTGAAGAGCAAACCTTAACTAACAGTGCATTTGGGTGGGGTTTTCCTCCCTCTCCCCTTCCAAACACATAGAGCTTCTCCATAAATTTCAGTCCTGCTGTTTCCTAAGGAATAGATTTTGGGAGCAGGTGGAGAAGAAGAGAGAAGAGGATAGGGGCTGTGTATCACCCCATCAGCAAAGCCCCAGGCAGCATGTGTGCCCTGAGGCACATGCAGTGCAATCCTCAGACCTGAATTTTGCTTACAGGATTCTCTAGAGTGATCGAAGCTGCCCAAAGGTCCCCGGGGATGCGTATCTACCAGTGAGTGATCTCCCCCTCTCTCCACACAGATACTTGGCTGAGTCTTTATTGTGACACTCCATTTTAATTAAAACACACAAAGCAGACAGATGATTCATAAGGAAACCTCCCCAACAATAACAAAATTCCAACAGACATTGCTTGGACTGACCATCTATCTCAACTATTATATCCTTTAAAAAAAAACAACCCAACCACCCAGCACGCTAGAGAGCTGAGAAGCAGGCAGGCCTCCAAAGCACCTTTATAACTCATCTCCTCCCACAGCCTACCACAAGACCTCTGTGGGCTTGCTATACTTAAACTAGTGGTTGGACTCGTCTTTCTTTTTCTGCATCTAGTGGAAATCTTCCCCAGGACATCTCCCACTGCCTTCCTCACTGCTGAAAAACTGTGAGAGAGCAAAAATCCAGCAATCTCTCACCACCATGGCAATTCTTGAGGGACCTGGGTTCCTGAGAGAAGATCCTTACTGCCAGAAGAAGGAGTGATGCCATCAGTGGAAAAAGACAAGGATATTACAGAGCAAATGAAGGTGACTGCTGCATGAAGAAGCTCTTTCCTTAGAAGATACCCATGGGACCTCACCTTGCAGTGCAGCACAATCTTTTTCCATAGGACTTCATCTCGCAGTAGAGCAGCAACAGGAGGTGCCATGAGGCCTAATGTACCCCAAGGGTACAGCACCCTAGCAGTCAACTCACTTCCTCTTCCAGGATCATCAGACTCCGTTGACATCCTGCCCTGCTACAGAACAACTCAGTTTTGGGAGAACCACCTCTCCCCAGCAGGCAGATCAGCCAGCCATCAGCCCTTCCGCCTCTTCACCATCAGAACAAGGACAACTCCTTTCCAGCACACAGGGAAAGGATGGAGATATGTGATTTAATGAGGTGAAATGTGACAGTACTGAGCACCGTGAATATCAAAGTCCCACAGTTTTGTGGTTCTAGTGGTAGTGACAGTGCCCAGTGCTGGTACGACATGCATTAGCACATCCAGTTGCGTTGTAGACACACTCAGAAACCAAACCTCGGAGCGCTATGCACTGCTGTCCTTAGCTCAAGATGATTCACTCAGATGCTAAAACTTTAAATGTCACTATTGTTAACCCACAGCTCAGCAAAACATGCAAGAAAGAAAGACTGAGAAGGGGTGGATTAGGAAAGTCTGCACGATTAGCGTGAGTCACAGCTCATTTTGGCACCACCAGTGAACAGGCCATACGCCTACCCCTTCTTCCTTGCCTTGAAGAAGCTGAACCCCAAGGCAGGCCATCCAAGCCCATCTACAAAAGGCTTAGGCTTCAAAGTGAAGCCAAACCAAAGGAACCAAGCAGAGCTCATGGGTGTATTCCAAGCCCACAAGGAGGAGAGCTTAAAGGGTCTGCAAAACATTTGCACAAACAGTTTATCGTAAGAGAAACATACGATTTTCCAGCTGTAGCCATCTTCATGGAGACTTAAGGAACTCTTGTTCACAAAGCCTACACCAAAGGCTGAATTTCTGCTTCCCTCTCAGTCAGATACTTGTTACAGCCCCATCTCTGCTGAGCAGACTTCTAACTGGAACTTTCCATGTGTGGTTATCAAAGTGTGTGGTCAACTCCACTCTTCCTTGACCCAGCTTTGCCTCTTACACCAGAAATGAAGGTACAGGCTCAATAGTTACAATGCTAGATGGAAGCTGACATTGCTGACAGCGTGCCAAGCACGTATGGTTTTGCTGAGAAGCATGCAACATAGCGCCTGCTGCTTTCTGGCGAGTGTGGGTGAAGAAACAGAGTGAAATCTCTATCAAATACAAGGCAAATGGAGATTTCGCAGTAATGAACAAGGAAGTTATTGCTGCAGGTAAGAGAGTAAAAATTCATACCAGACAACGGATGCAGGGCAGAACAAAGTTCATGGTTTGGAGAACACAGACAGTCTTGCCATGACTATAGGGAGATTGTCAGTAAATAAATTGGATGTGGTATCACTAGACATGTCAAGGATGTAAGAAAATGGTACAGGAGACTAACGCATTCACATGGAAGACTACAATAACACTCTGACTTTGGATCTAGGTTATCGAGGCTTCCAAGCTGAAAAGAGCAGAGCTTTACAACATCCTCACTATCTCCTCATTAGGTAAATGTCACCACAAATGTTACTGGAAGTGCTGCGTTAATGAAGACATTGTATTTAAGGATCGTATTTTTACAAGTCCAGGGGCAAATCAGTCTCACATGATTCCTTATACGCCATTATTGATTTGGTTGCCTTCTATTCCAACTCTAGCTCCACAGCTGGAAGGGCTAGTCTATTCCTCCTGTCCTTCAGTGGTGTACGATGTTCCCGGAGAGCTGCATAATGGTGGGACTGAGCCTGCAAGTCCATGAGACTTTCAGCTGGTCTAAGACAAGCTTGTGGAATGCCAGCCCTCCTCCCACTTCTGTATTCCCCCTTTCTCCTTCACCAGTGCTGAAGACTATCCACTTACGTGGCAAGCTGTCTTGCCTTGGTCCCTGAGGTCACCCTAAAACCTCCTTTCCCTGACCTTTATAGAAAAATCTGAAGAGATGTCTTCAACCATTTTT
>WEIS01024088.1:58689-75149 GCA_013389965.1 Todus mexicanus | reverse complement strand
TACTGCCTCTAGTGATGCAATCTGTGGCTTTCAGTGTCAGGAGTATTAAGTTTTCATACTTCCTTATGCTGTAAGATACAGCTTAACAGTATTTTCAGCCTTAGTCTGTGGAGTGGCAGAGGAGGGGATATTTCTCTGCTGGGAAACTTGCATATGGTGCCACTTGTTCAGCTTTGTCTTTGGGAACTGCAGCTTTGGTGTCGGGCAGTCCTTTTGCAGTGATGACAGGTACTTTCTTAGCCGAGGAAATCATCGCTCTATGCAAAACTCCCCTGCAGGGCTTCAGCTGAGAAGAGGCTGATGGAGAAGCTGCTGCTTGTGCACCTTTCACTGATAGAGCTGATCACAGTATGTGTCTCACAGACTAAGGGATATCTCATCAGTTTGCAGGTTGAGGATCAAAGATTTTCATAAAACCATCTCTCACCAGCCTCTTGGAGCTCTGTGTGATCCACAATGAGAGCAGGGTCCTTCTTTTAGCTGTAGGTGCACGCTTCTGGGAAGTTTTTAATGGTTTGGTTCCAAGGCAGTGTAGGAGTCAGCTGGATCTCTTGCTTCGTGCAAGAGTTGTCTTAGTACTGCCGCTTTCCTATCTCACATCATCCCTGTGTGACTTTGCCCTGAACGGGCTGATCCTGTCGCATCTGCCTACGATTCAGTTCTGTGACAGGACATGAGCCTGGGAACCCCTCAGTCCCCTCCTCTCCCTCTGGCAGTGCTCCTGAAAGCCAGCTGCACGCTCTGAAGTTAGAAGGTGATTCCAAACCACTTTCATGTATTCCCTACCGGCATTTTTCCCCTCTCTCTCAAGGACTCTTCAGGATTCTGTATCTGAGAGGACCTGAGGGAGTAGGAAAGTCACCGCTTTTGTAGGCCATAAGCTGAACAGGGTTAGAAAAAACAAATAGTTAAGGGATATTTCCAAGGATGGTTTCGTGGCCTTGGTCAGGAAGGCAAAGCACAACTTTTGTTGGAAGGTTCATTTAAACGATGTCTTAATCACAGGTTACTGGTAATAAGCTTTCCTTTCTAAATGAAAAGGAAGTCTGTAAAAATAGGAATTGACATGAAGACATAAGTTGGTAGGAAGGAAATTGTCGTAAAAGTCCAGAATGCAGAAACAGTGAAGAAAACCAGTCACAGCTGTTCCTGAGTCTTGTTTATCTTCCGACTTCTGAATTAGCAAGTCTGGGTGTAAATGGCTTGGTTTTTAACAACTATGTTTTTGATCCTTAAATCGTATCGTGTTTACCAAGAAGAAAACCGCTGTGTTTGAGATTGTGGCCACTGCAGAAAGGAAGGTGGTTTTACTGCTGTATTTGGGATGGGATATGAGGACAATGCTCTGTGTGTGAGTGCAAGTTCTGCTGTCATTGCTGAGGTTGTTGTGCGTTCCTTCACGCTAGATGTGAAGCTGCAGAGCAGAAGCAGAAGGTGCCGCTGGGAACTCTGAAGAAAGACTTGAAATCACAGGAGGAGAAGCAGAAGCGACTGACAGAGAAAATCCGCCAGCAGCAGGAGAAGCTGGAAGCTCTGCAGGTGAATCTGGAGGCCTTCAGCTAAGCACAGCAGGTTTGAGGGACCTCCTGTTGCAAATGGCTGATGCTGAGTCATGTCTGTCTCAGCCTCTTATGCCACCTGTGCTCCTCCATGGGGTAGAAGTTGTTTTAATAATGGAAAACAAGCACCTCAGCTTGCATTTCATTTTCTGCTAGGAGAATAGGAGTGACTACTGGTGTTTGGGTAAAGGGATGTCTCCTGAAAGACACAGAACACACCTCGTTATAATTGTTTTAAACTGGAGAACTGTTTGATGGGCTGGGTTCAGGCAGGCCCTGACAGCTTTTAGAAGAGAGCCTTTCTGATTTTTTATTTTTTAAATTTTAAATAGAAAACGACTCCAATTCGATCTCAAGCTGACTTGAAGAAGCTGCCTCTGGATGTGACCACACGGCCTTCAGGGGAGGTAAATCGAACACCACTGTAGGCTTTTGTACTCTCCTGTGCTATCCTGAGCTTCTCTGAAAAGCAGTGCCCAACTCTTCCGTCATGTGTCTCTCTGCACCCTCATTTGTTTCAGAACACCCAGTCACAGACCCGACCTCAGCGCCCGCGATCTCCTCCTTTACCTGATGTGATCAAGAACGCTCCCAGCAGACCACCGCCTCTTCCCAAGTCCGTCAGTCAGCCAAAAAAGAGCTCTTCAGCTTGCCCAAATATCAGCACTCCCAAACTGGCAAGCATGCTCTCCAAGGAGGAGGCCAGCACTTCCAGGACACGCCAGCGCACTGGGACAGCTGGAAAGTCTAACAGTGCTTTAAAAACTCTTGCCAAACCAGGTACAACAACAAAGCTGCCCTCTGCTGTCCTGCAAAACCCCAAAAGCTCACGTGAGACACCCAGTCCAAAAGCTGCCAAGGTGCCAGCGCTAAAGAAATCCGCCACTGCCAAATGCCTGCAGGTGAGACTCAATGGGATGAAAACTGTCAGCTCTTTACCTGCTATTCTGCATAGCCTGTCTTGTCCTATTGTGTGGGATTTGCTCTGTAATCCCTGTGCGAGGCAAGGTAACTTTTACTCTGCTCTCGGGTTGGGGTTCCATTCTACACCCCTCGTGAAGACTTGTTTCACCTTTTTCCTGTTAGACCAGGGGGAAAAAAAAGAATATGAAGTGGCAGAGTGAGTATTTACATGATCATGTAGAACCTGCTAAAACCTTCTATAAAGCTAATTAACTCTCAAATTAAGTACTGGATGCTGAGCATTTAATTTAATTTTTTAAGCTTGGCTGAAAGAAGGTTTTGGTTGGTAGCATGCTGGAATTATACAGCTAGAGCTTGTTTGCTTCCTACAGGCCTCCACCACTCGGAAGAGGTCCTTGAACAGCACAGAGGATGGGTCTGAGGAGTGGGAGCACAGGAAGAAGACAAAACGAGGCAAATTTGTACCAGTGAAAGAAGAGAAGAAGGATTCCAATGAGGTGGTGGTAGAGGTGGGAGTGCACTGGTTTCACCAGCAAAAGATACTTGTCAAATGTTTATGATCACGGTGGGAGGCAGCTAACCTGAGCTCTCTCTGCTCACAGCTCACAGACAGTGCTGAGGAAGAGGAGCTGGCGGAACTGAAAAAAGCTCAGAAAGGTGAGAAGTGAACCTTTGAACTGCCTCTGGTATCTAGCACATTGGAAATGAACTGTTGCAGAACTAGGCTCACTGATTAGATGTGTGATTTTTTTATATTTTTTTTTTTGAGCTTTTTAAAAGAAGAATTAATGGGTCCCAAACCCTGAGATGACTGGAACTTACCTGAAACATTTTGGCCAGGAAGCTCTTTGATTAGAAAAGAAGTAACTGTGGCATGAGAATCTGTTATCTGAGGGTTGTGTCATGTTAATGGATGTGATGGTTGGCTGTGTCATACAGACAGATGTTGTGCTCGCACTTCCCAAGTGAATGGATTGTGGAGCTGCATTAGCTGGGAAGTGCTGAGGACTGTATCTAGACTTGCTGCGCTGCTGTGGGACAAGAGAGGCAGAGAGATCACCAGGAAAGATGAAAGCCAGAATGGCATTCCACTTTCTACCAGAGCAGGGCATTTTTTCAGCTGGTTCCCAGTGAGCTGTCTGGAAAGTGACCCCCTAGGAACATGTGGAAATTGTCTTAGTGACCAACATGAGCCTGGAAAACTCACGTCAAACAGTCCAGACTACAGGAGAAACCTCCTGTCTAAAAATGCCGTATAGTTTCCTTGCATCTTAATGTCTCTAAGTAGTTGACCTGCACTGACAGTTGTGTTTTTATGGCTTACATACCATTTGAAGGAGTTGTCACAGGTTGCTCCCTACTCTCTTCTCTAGAGCTCACGCAGAATGTGTGTTTGCAAATGTCTTCACTGTCATCCTTCTTACAGATAAAGGGCTGCATGTGGAAGTGCGTGTGAACAAGGAGTGGTTCACAGGCCGTGTCACAGCTGTAGAAATGGGCAAGCATGCAGTACGCTGGAAGGTGAAGTTTGATTATGTTCCTACAGACACCACACCAAGGGATCGCTGGTAACTATCTAGCTACTGGATTTTGGAGGCTCGTTTTGCTTTCAGGAGGAAGACCCCATTTTACTTCCATAGATACTGAAGACAAATGTGTTGCTGTCATATGTCAGGGAGTGCATGCGTGTTCAGCACTGTCCAGCTGCTTCGTGAGGAGTGAGCATGACAGACTCCACACAGTCTCCCCATCACTTTGTTGTGATGTTCCTGTGGATGCAGCTGTTGTGTAATCTGGAGATCTCAGAGTGACGGCAGGGTACCAGTTCTGATGAAGAGGTTAAGTGTTTCAGGTATGGCCAGTGTAGAAAAAACTAATGTGACTTTTTAGTTTGTTTTTTTATTCATTTTCAGGGTAGAGAAGGGCAGTGAGGATGTGAGGTTGATGAAGCCTCCCTCTCCTGAATACCAGGCTCCAGATACGCAGCAGGAAGAGGAGATTGTTGTGGCTGAACCTTCTACCTCAGACTGTGTCAGAATTGAGCCAGACACCACTGGTCCCAGCAGCAGCCAAGAAACAGTAGACTTACTAGTCCAGATCCTTCGGTGGGTTCACTGCAGTTCTTGTAAGCTGTTGCAGTCTGATTGCTTTAGTCTTCTAAACTCCCAGTTCTGGCTTTGTGTTTTTCTTTCCTGCATAGAAATTGTTTGCGGTACTTCTTACCTCCGAATTTTCCTATCTCCAAGAAGGAGCTGAGTTC
Source organism: Todus mexicanus (assembly GCA_013389965.1). NCBI lineage: Eukaryota > Metazoa > Chordata > Aves > Coraciiformes > Todidae > Todus > Todus mexicanus. The sequence goes on along the minus strand of WEIS01024088.1, from coordinate 70,406 downwards.
CATGAGCTCAGAAGGGTTGTTGGTGTTTCCCTTGGTGAGTTCAGTATTTCTGTAAGAGTATGTTTGGGTTTTTTCCCCACAAACATTCCATTCTTGTGGCAAGTGTGCATCCTGTTGATGCAAGATTGCACTCTTCAAAAGGTTATTTGGATCCTTAGCAGACTAATGTAGCTGAGAAAAAGAATGAAACATGCTTTAGGACTTTGAGCAGTTGTTTTCTGAGGATTTATTAAATTACCATACATCTGTGTGGGAAAGCTTTTGGCTGCTACTATCCTAACTTCCTTGCCATTGCTGTTAAGCTTTTTAAAAAAGAGAGGCCAGGTTAGAGGTCTGTAGGAGTAGGATGTAGGTGTTCCTGCTTGTTTAGCCACCAGCCTTATAAGTCTAACTTAGGCAGAGGTGATCTGACTGCTGGTGAATCAGCTGGATGTCTTAAAGGCTTTTGTTGTGACCTCCATCTATTTGAGCAAGGAACAGATGGGGCTGAGCCTGCACTGGTATCTGCATGCTGGTATTGGAAGGTTCAGTACAGGCTGAAATGCAGGCAAACGATACTGGCTTCCATGACTTCTCTTTCTTCATACCAGACATAGCAGAAAAGGCAGATGCTTCTAGGAGGCAAATGACAAAAGCCACTGCTTATTTGGTAGTCTTAAAAGTTCCCTGCTCCCTTGCTTGCACTGTGTATATTGGCAGTCTCTCTTGTCTCTTCCTCTTTTCTCTGTTAGTTCAGGTGTCTGCTTGCGTTACTGGTCCTGCTGTTCCAGCAGAACACGTTGGTCTTGTCTGGAGTTTCCTCATGCTAATAAGCTGTGCTGTCTGGATGGCCTATGCTAAGGAAACTCACCATGTACAGAGGCTGTCAGATCTTCATACAGCGTAACTGTGGGTTTAGGCTTTTTTAAATATGCTGCTTCCTTCGTCTGAATTCAGGCAGCTTTTGTTGCAGTTCTGGTCTTTGAGGAACGTGAAAACCCATGTGACTTTCGTGCTGCCTGCGCGGAAATATAAATGTGGGCATGGTGATGACTGAGGGCAGGGATGCAGTCTTAGGCTGGTGGTGTTTGGTCGTGGGGTGCCAATAGCTGGACTCTTCTACAGCCTCCAAGCTCTGGGGCTTTCCTGACCTCAGTGCTGCTTCTTAATATGTCATCTGTTGTATTTTGTCTTCTACAGAAAGAATATTTCAAACAGTATGAGGTAGGTCTGCAGAACCTGTGCAATTCATATCAGACACGCGCCGATGCCCGGGCCAAAGCCTGTGAAGAAAACCTCCGCAACTCGGAGAAGAAGCTGAAGGAAACGGAAGAGAAACTGCAGAAGCTGAGGACTAACATCGTAGCCCTTCTGCAGAAAGTGCAGGAGGTGGGTGAGGAAGGGAGTGTGAAACCAGAGCTGCCCCACAAGTAGCAACCTTCCCCAGACCCAGGCCCCTCCAGGCGCTTCAGATGTTCTAGTGCAGCATTTACTGGGCATCAGCTCTTCCTCTGTTGAGTGCAGCTTGGGCGTAGACCATCAGAAGCAGCTGAGTGCGTGGCTGCTGTTGATCCCTTTTGGGATCCAGGCCTTGGGGGTCCTACTGAGTGTTAATTTTCACAGATGCACAGCTTGTGTCTGTTTTCTGCTTTCTGCTCTGAAACATGGGGCTGCAGGAGAATTTCCCTGGGCATAGGCAGTGTTCTGCAGGGAATTTCTGCCCCGTTCTTGGCCGGAAAGGTGGTACTAGATTCTGAACCCCACGTATAGAAATGTGAACCTTTAAACAAATAATAATATACAGAAATAAAAGGTGAAATCTATTAATTATACTTCTAAATATTAAATTAAAATAGCAAATATGTATTTAAATAAAAATGTTAAATAAATAAACTTTTAATTTAAAGAAACTACTTGAAATAAAATTAAGACCACCCAATGGAAAAGCTCCTGAAGGCAGGCAGAAGCAGTTGCTCCCTTTTAGGAAAATGTGTGTTAAAGTGAAAAAACCAAACCAAACAAACCAAAAACCCAAACCTAACCTAACCCAGATCAGCACAGTTAAACCTGTTGCTTGAGAGTGTCGTTTGTCAAGTGCTGACTGGTTTCCAGGTGTTGTCTGTCAGGCTCTGAGAAGGAAAGCTGGTGGTGCTTTCACAGCAGATGTCGGCAGCTAGAGAGCGTTGGGAGCTGGGGCATAAACGCTGCCCAGGACAGGCACTGCCGAGGGTGCTGTGCTGCTCTGTCTTGGCCGTGTCTTGCAAGAACTGTTTTTCATGATTTATTTTTCACTGGTATTTTTTGTGCCTTTGGTTTCAGGATATTGATATTAATACAGATGATGAACTGGATGCATATATCGAGGACTTGATAACAAAAGGAGATTGAGCAACCCCAGTACAAGTCCTAGAGAAGTGCAGAGGAGCTGGTTGCTGCAATGGGATGTAGATTCCTGCTGTGGAGGACTGTGGCAGCTGATGAGGAGAGAGGGTTTTCAGAGAGTATTTATGTTGTGTTGATGTACAGCTTGTTCTTGTGACTTTACATGAAAGAGACACTTCTGCTGTTGGCAGGAAAATTAACATTTCAGTTCTCTGAATCTCTCCCTTTTGTTTTTAAATATTTATTTTTGGAAGAAATGGGAACTGTGCCTGATATGGTGGAAAGGTTGCTGTGTGGTTTTAGTGAGGTGAAAGTGTGAGTACCCTTTTTGCATCTGGGGTATATTCATACACTATGCCTGGAAGACCAGAACATCCTGCCTAGCAGGTTGTCTCAAGTAAGAACAGCAACTTTAAAAATCAGTCTTTTACGGAAGAGGATGTCAGGACTTAAGACTTTGAAGATACCGAACTTGGGCTAGAGAAAGCCAAGTGTAGCCAAGAGCTACATAAAGAAGATCAAAACACAGTCCCTGTGTGAGCATGAGCAGAGGGGGTGAAATCTTGGTGGTTTGAGTGGGTTTGTGGGCAGGGGATTTGCACTTGGCAGTGCAGTGAGATTCCTGAATATGAGGTCTCCATAAGTAGGTGGAGTTGTTACCGTGCTAACAGAGGCTGAGGATCCTTTTAGAAGAGCACGGCCTCCTAGGTTGCTCACAGTGAGTTGTGATCATCAGAGGGAGAAAGCTGGAGTTCGATTTTTTTCTGGCCGTCACCTTATTGCACACTTTTGCTGCTGTTTCTTTGAGATATAATTGCAAGAGCTGAAGAAGTCCTTGACCAGCTGATAATAAAGTGACCCTCTGTTCTGTTGTCACTCCCTCAGGCTTGTGTTGCTTTGATCAACTTGCTCTTCCAGGTAATAATTTATTAGAGTGCTGGAATTTGAAGCCTTTGGAGCCGTGCATCACTGAGTCAAACCTGGCCCTGGGACAACAGTAAGGACAATGCCTTTCTCCCATCCTCCCAGCTGGAGGCTGCACTACAGCTCCTAGCAGAAAATTGTGGCTAAGTTGATTTGGTTTTGAGTTTGCTGGCTAGCCAGCTTCTCAGGTCTGCTAGGACAAGATGTCCATGAACTTGGTGCTCAGAAAACTGAAATCCCCTACAGCCTGGCAATTTGAAGAAACACAGCGTGACCAAGCAGTGCCCACCTTCAAAAAGTTCTCAAATATTAACATCTGTTGCACAGAAAATCTTAAGCACTACGTGGTTTATCATCCTGGAGAACTTCTAAGTTCTTACATACCCCAGGAGAGACGGAAGACTTTTGCTTATTACCTGGATTCCAGGTCCTTGTAACAGCACCCAGAGACTGACTGCTGCAGACACCCCAGTATCAGTGAAGGTAAGGAGCATCCCCACCACCACTGTCCACCTTCCTGGACAGAGGGGGAGCATTCCCTCAGTGGAGGAGGAAGCTCCACCAGTCTTCACAGCTTCCTTACATATTGGAGGTTTTGTTAATTGTGACGGCACACTGGCGCTTCAGGTGGAAATGATCCTTCAGCAGAAGCTGAGCTTTATATTAAGGTGAAAGAAGAAATCTTTGTCCTTTGCAGGTGGCCAGCAGAAACTATAAAGAAACCAATTGCATTAAAACACCACTCAGAGATGTTGCTGCTTGCACGTTTTAATTTATAACACCTCAAGTATACCAGTGTGGGACAAACACCTCTTACACGTTTCTTGACCTTCCTGGCAGTTTCATCCCCTATTCCTGCTCTCCTGTTGGGAAGCTGTTACTCTGTCTTGTTTTTCTCTCTGTTTCCTGGAAACTTTAATTTCCAGTTTTAACTTCTTTTGTTATGACTCTTTTTTTTTAAATCTTTAACTCAAATAAAAATACTTGTTATCATTTCTTCCCTGGAGTTACTTTCGTCAGTACCATTGATGTCCTCTCTAAACTTCCATTTTGCTAGGAAAAGCAAGCCAAGAACTTAAGTACCAATAAAACAAGTTTTTTTATTCTCAGAACCTTCCTGGTAGTCCTTCTCTGCAGCTGCTTCAATTTTTGGGTTGGTTGGTTGTTGGATTTGTGGGGTTTTTTGTAATCTTGCTAAGTAGCCCTGTGTGTAACATTAAGTTTTAGTAATGCCTTGAAAAACCATAGGAATTAAATGACCTCTGGAGCTTATCTAAATAACCTGATCCAAGCAGGGTGTACTCGGAAGCTGTGTCACGTTGATCAGGATCTTTTCCAGTTGAGCTCTTAAAAGGTGGAGGTTGCACCACTCTTCTGCATCGAACACCTCTCCAGTGGGTGTCGTCTTCCCTTGCATCTAATAAGGGCATCCCTGTTGCAGCTTTGGAGACTGGTACAGCTGCCTACTGAAAACACCTCGCCTGCTGCAGCCCTGGCAGTTAGACCTTCACGCTACAGTTAAGCCTGTTGATGCCACATCTGTGCTCAGTTCCATAAGTTTTCCTCTCTGCTTCCAGCTCTTTGTTACAGCAGAAATATCAAGAAGTACCCAAGTTGCAGATGGTACAACATCCCCTCTCTTTCTAAGACCACCTGAAGCCCTCGTTTTATGCCCATTGTTACAGTCATCCAGTTTTTTATTTAATAATGAGGCAGGGAAATAACTTGTAACGGGGGCTCCTGTCAGCAGCACCATGATGATCTTAAAGGTCTCTTCCAAGGTCCTTGCTGGGATTCACATTCCCTTTGTGTGGCTTGGAGCCATGTCCATCGCTGCCCTTTCAGGTATCCCAAATGTTCTGGTTCAAGTATTTAATGGGAAAAGTCCACAGCCCTATGGAAACAAGGCTTGGGCGGGGGCAGGCAATATTTGGAAGGAGGGATGGGCAGGATTTGGGTTTTTAAACGTGCCGAGTTGGAGGGGAAGGAGGAGGAACAGGAGGCCATGGAGCATCAGCCTGCCCCAGTTTCGCGCTGGGCTGACACAGGCTGGGAGAGATGGCAGCTTTCCCTGGGGCTGCCTCAGGAGAGCAGCAGCAGGGGCTGCTATAGGGAGGAACTCTTCACTTGGAGGGGACAGGGCTCATAACCCGTGTTACGCTGCCCTGATGTCCTCTCTCTGTCCCATGACCAGCAGGCCTAAGGACCTGCTGACGCTCCTCCACCCTGCTGTGGACACGGCTCTGGGGGGAACAGCCTGTGCTGCTCTGCAGCTGCGCAGGTCTCGCTTTGGTCTGGGCTCAGCAGGCTGTGCTCTCAGAGATACGTGTGGGCGCCAAGACAAGACAGTAAAAACCCAGCAAGGTTTATAGAGCCACAGGAGGAGGAAAACAAATCCACCGGCACGTGCAGTGCTGCAGAGCGGGGTGCCCACTCAGCTCAGAGCCAGCTTTCCTAGCGCATCTCTGGCAGGGCAACACTCGCAGCACAAGGCTTGGAGGCCCAGGGGCTGCCTCTGGCCCGGCCAAAGGGCAGCTCCAAACAGAGCCCGGTGAGGAGCAGCGCCCGGACCTGCTGCCACACAGGAGGCCTCAGTCCAGGCCCAGCGCTGGGGCTGAGGGTCGGGGTGGGGCACGTCCCCAAGGTGACCCCGGTCTCTGCCCTCCCGGGGGCACTGCCAAGCAGAGCCGGAGGAAGGAGGCAGCGTTTATCGGGGTGTGGCAGGGCCGTGGGCCTGCAGCCTGGTGCCAGCCCAGGGCAGCTCAGAGCGCAGGGTGTGGGCGGCGCGATGCCAGCAGCGGGCGCGGCACAGGCCGTCGAGGAAGGCGCAGAGCAGCGGGTCGGGGCAGGCCAGGCAGGTGGCGAAGGGCCATGAGCAGCAGCCGCCGGCTCGCACAGTGCCGGTAGCACCCAGAGCAGCGGGCCCAGAGTGGCGAGGCCCCGGCAGAAGGCGGCGGCAAACATGCCGAGCAGCACCAAGAAGCTGCTGAGCTTGTAAAGCGGCAGCGCGGCCACCAAGCCCAGCTCGGTCGGGTCCCCTTGGGCCGCCCCACGCCCTCAGCAGCACCAGCCCTGCTGCCCGACAGCCACCAGCAGGGAGAGTATCGGCAGGAGCGAGGAGGACGATGTTGGTCTGTAACTCCCACTGTGTCCTGCGATGCCCACGCAGCCCAGGTCCGCACCCCTGCAGCCTTTAAAGGCGAGAGCATGCCCAGCGTGGTGCTGGAGCCAAAGAGTGGAGGAGAGCGCCAGGCATCGTGAGGGATGAGCAGGCGAGGATGCAAAAAGCACAGGATGCAAAAGGCTCCCGGTGAGCACAGCAGGGGAACAGAGCAACGCTCAGTGCTGGGAGCCTGTGCAATCCCCGCTCTGGGATGCTGGCACTCTGTCCTTGCACCAGGTGCTCCTCGGTGTTGCCGTGCTGGAGCCCAGCCTTGGCCGAATGGGACTTGGAGGTCTGGTGGAAGGAGATGAAACAAGTCGCAGAGCATCCTGGCCTCACCAAGCGCTATCCCTCCACTCCCTAGCAGCTCCGAATTGTGCAGCCTCAGAGTGTCGAAATTTCCACCTCCAGGATGATCATCGCAAGGAGCTGCTTCAACCAAGTCAGACTGGAAACCAGGAAAAGTCTAAGCAAATGTCTGGCGAGGCCTGGCAGGCAGCTCCCGGCAGCCAGTGCCCAGAGCTGCCCTCGGGAAAGGCCCCGGACAAGTCCCTACACGTTGTCACGCTGCTCCAACCGCCTGGTGGTGAGACCCCCCAGGCCCACAGGCAGGCCAACGGGGCAACCACAAGTGAATGTCTGTCCACGAGACAGCAGCAGGAAAGAAGCGGTGGACAAGCAGCCACCTGCCCAGCCCCTGGGACCTCGATCCCAGTTCTCAGTGAGTCAGGAAGGTGCGTTCCCGTGGGAAAGCCGCTCGCTCTGCCCAGCCCATTGAGCCCATGGCACGGGGCGGGGAGTGTAGAGAGCCCGGGGAGACCGTCCCTGCAGCAGCTCTGCCACAGCTCAGCTCCCGGCCACCCTCCAGCTGTCACGTCGCTTTGTTTTCTGTGGGACTCTGGCACCCAAAAGATCCGTGCAGTTTCCTATCCATCGGGCAATGCTGGGGGTTGTGGTATGACCCAGGGTGAGGCTGCAGAGGGCTGGGCTGCTGCGTCCCCTGCTCTTCTCCCTCAGCCCCGTGGCGGGGACTGGCCCCAACCCAGGTGAGGAGCCCTGGAGCAGGGATGCTGCCAGGCACTGGAGGTTGGTTGCCTGTGGCTGAGCTGCTGCTGGAGTCCCTGGCACAGCTCTGTCCGTGCCATCAGCCAGACGATGCCAGAGAGCAGTGCAAGTTGGCTCATGCCAGGAGCTGTTACCAAGAGCCCACTGGGATGTGGCCAAGCAGCCTGTGAGAGGAAGGCAGAGCTGGGCTGGTGATGAGAAGCCTGAGCCGCCCTTAGCTCACCAGCACAGCCACAGCCTGGGAAAGCAGCTCTGACCACGCTGCCGGACTCATGAGTGCTCAGAGGGGCAAGGACCTCCGAGCCCCCGACACGGGCTGCCCCCAAAGCCTGGGAGGGAGCCCCAACACCAGACACAGCAGCCTGTCCTCACTCCGTATTTAATCGAGACAGATGCGTGCGATGACACGGCCCAGCAGCTCTGGCACCGTGGCACAGCGGTTCAGTCAAACAAGCCCCATGCTCGGTCTCTGCAGCCACCTCGTGCAATCCTTTCTCATAAGTTAGTATCAACTAAGTGTTCCCTCCCGTCCTCCCGCGGTGGGTGTCCCAGCAGCCCTGCCAGCTCCGGCCCTTGGCAAAGCTGAGGTGCAGAGGGGCTTCCACTACAGCCAGGCCACCCGCCGGGCTCTGCCCACCCTGCCACGGCCGCCAGCAAATAGGAATAAAATAAAAGAGACTTAGAAAAACTACTGTGAGCAGGGAAAGAGTGCAGCCAGGCCAGGGCTCCACCTGCCTCCAGCCTCCCACCCTGCTAGACCCACAGGTGCCCCTATAGCTTCCTTTCACAGCACCCACTCCCCCAGCCCCTCGGCACTGCCTGGATCCCCTCTAACCCCTCTATACTCACACTCAGCAGCGAGAACCCCGATATCCTTCGCTCTGCAAATGGGCCAGGCACTTGCGATGGGCACAGCCGCACCAAACCCACCCTGGCAGCAAGTGCTGCTCTCTGAGCATCCCCTGTCCCCCCTCCCTCTCCCCAGAGTGGTGCCGAGTCTGTCCTCAGCACGATGGGCCTGTCCCAGGTGTGGGTCCATTCCCAGTGCGATGGGTCTGTCCCAGGTGTGTGTCCGTCGGGCTGGCTAGCTGTCTGAGCAGCAGTTACCTGGAGGGGAAAAGGGTGGAGGGTCCATGGCACAGGAAGCCTGGGGGCCTCCAATTCCTCCCTAGCCCTTGGCCCAGCACAAAGGTGGTCGCCAGGACACGGCCAGGCACCGGTGGGGCTCTCACTCAGGATGTTGCGCTTGCAGAGGGGACACGTCTGCTGCAGGAGGAGCCAGGGGTCCACACAGTCCCGATGAAACTCGTGGGAGCAGGGCAGCACCCGCAGCCACTGCAGGGAGAGAAGCGGGCAGCAGCCGTGAGCCCAGTGGAGCCAGGACTTGCCTCCATCACGCTGCCCAAGGGGTGAGGATGCCGCCACGGTGGTGACGGGGCACTCAGCCCCGGATGGCACAAGCACAGGTGGCCCCACGCAGTGACAAGGATGAGCTCCAGGCCTCCCAGCACAGCACCAGTGCCTCTGTCCCAGTGTCTACCTGGCTCTTGTGGAACTGGTCCAAGCAGACCGCGCAGCTGTCGATCTCACAGGCCCGGCTCTGCAGCACTTTGCCAGGATGGTACCGGCGGGTTTTCAGTGCCGACAGCTGCCGCCGAATGTGCTGCTTCAGGTCCAGCTGCAGAGGCAGAGCAGAGGGTGAGAGCCCAGCCGCCAGCCTCATCGGCAAGGAGCGGGGTGGAGACGTTCCCACCTCAGCATCCCGTTCCGCAGGATCTTGCCGGGACTGCCGCTGGGCCTGCACCATCACACCGGTGCAGAGGAGCAGGGCGATCAGCAGGATGGTGTTCCACAGCTGCTGCAGGTACTTCTGCAGGGACAGCGCCAGCGGGCGGGCAGGGCCCAGCTCTGCTCCCGGCCCCACCATTGCCACCGCCCCCACACCAGGGACACCGCCTCCAGCGCCAGCGCACGTACCTGGACCTGTGAGCTGTTCTCCCCCGTGCAGATCACCCCCTGCCACTCCCCGTAGAGGCCCCCTCGAGACAGGCCGCAGGTTGACCACAGCGTGAGCGTCACTCCCTGCAAAGCAGCAGATGGCCCCCCCCTGGCTGTGATGCCTCCTGATGCTGCCCAAGGCTGGGGGGAGCCCACCTCGCTGCCAGTGTATGGGGAAACTGAGGCACCAGCGGCTCCCACAGTGTTTGTGGAGCTTTGTGGCTCCTGTTCCTGCAGCTTGGTTTCCCCACGGTCAGGGAAGTGTGGTCAGACAAAGCCATGTCCCTGCCCACCCACTGGGAGAGGGGGAAGACGAGGGGAAGGAGAGAAAAGGGGGAGGGAACAGGAAGGAAAGGGGGGGAGAGAAGGGAAAGGGGAAGGAAGGAGGGGAGAAGGACGGAGAGGGGAGGGAAGGAGGGGGATGGAAGAAGGAGAAGGAAGCAGAGCTGTACCTACGCACCAGGTTCTCCAGCAGCACCGCCTGGTACGTGATCTTCGCCGTAGCCCGGAGCCCCCTGTGAACAAAAGGCGAGAAAAGCGTCAATCCCGTAGGCACAGCAGGATCTGTCCTGCAGCACCAAGCGCCAGGGAGTACCTGCTTCCACACTGCAACGGGCAGCCAACGCTGAGCCACGGGCAAGGAGGACACCGGGGACGGAGGAACACACAGGGGATGTGACAGCGAGACTTACCCTCCCCAGCCCTGAGTGACCCCACACTGGTCTCTTCCTCCCAGCGCTGTGCCTCAGTTTCCCCATCTGCGACACTACCACAGCGATACCAGTTTATCACATGCAAGGACTGAGGGGTTCCCAACACCGTAGGCATGGGGGATAATCACCAATGAAGGTGACAGGGATGCCGGGGTCGTGCTGACAACCAGCTGGTCTAATCTGTACTGCTAGTTCTGAAAATCTTGGCCTAGGCCACTTACAACTGCTGCCGCCACGTGGGGAGCAGTGGAAGGGCTCAAGCCCTGAGGAGGGGCTGGATCTGGCTCAAACCCTCCCTGGAAACATGTGTCAGCCTCAACTGCCAGAGCTCTGCACGGTGCCAGCTCAGCCCCGGCCCAGTGACTGCGCCGGGCTCTGTGAGACCCCCCAGGCCAGGCTGGCAGGGGAGGCCGCGCAGGGCCACAGCTCTCGCCCAGCCTCTCCCCCCAGCCCAGCCCATACCGCAGCAGCGCTCCCAGCAGCCTGGTGACGTTGTCCGAGGACTGGATCACAATCACAGGCTTGGCAAGGAGCTGGGAAACATCCAGCTGCACCAGAGAGGAAAGCAACAGCCGTCAGCAGGGCAGGAGAGCGGCTCAGGGACCTGCTGCCGGGACTCGCTTACCTCCCGGATGGCGTTTTGGTTCAGCGCCAGGATGAGCAGGGCTGACGCCCCCAGCACCAGGGCTCGCTTCATCTGCAGAGACACACAGCACAGGCTTAGAGGGCAGGGGGATCATGCCCTCGTTCCGCTCCTGTCCCACTGCAGGGAATAGGCAGCACCTGATGCCTCTTTAGCCCTCCCAAGGGTGCCAAGAGCAGCTGGCACTGCCTGGGAGCCCTGTCAGGGACCCCCCTGCCACCAAACACAGACCAGGACCCCCCACATCTGCTGAGGAGACACCCCAGGGGGTGCCCTACAGGCTGGTGGCCAGCAAACACCACGGCAGACCCTTGGCGGGGCAGAGAGGACCCCTGGCCGGGTAGGGGGAGTCACCTTGCTGACAACAGTGGTGGTGAAGGACTCCTCCTTGGCACCACGCGGAACCTCAGTGGGTTCCTCGCCCACAGGCACCACACCGATCCAGCTGTCAGCAGCACCCAGCTCGGGCTCCGTGTCGCCCACCTGAGGGAGCACAACAGCATCAGTGAGAGCTACGATGGGCATCCGAGGCTCCGGGCACCCCTGCGTCCCTGAGAAGAGCAGCTGGGGTGGCACAGAGGACAGGACCTGGCCCCCGCTGTCCCCCAGCCCTACCTGCATCCCCTCACAGCCTGCCCTGGCCTGTGCCCCCCTGTACCCACACACAGCCCCCTGGAGCCCACCAACCCTCCCCAGCCCCAGTGCCTGCGGCCTCCCCACCAATCCCCAGTGCCTCCCAGTACCCGCTGTTCCCCCCCACCCCATTCCCTCCCAGTGACCCCTCAACACCCTCCGTCCTGCTCCAACACCTCCCAGGGCCTTTTCAGCTCCCCCAGTTCCTCCATTCCCC
>WEIS01024088.1:25506-40242 GCA_013389965.1 Todus mexicanus | reverse complement strand
GCTGCTCCTGCTGCTCCCCGGCCAGCCCTGCCCGCTGCTCCCGCTGCTCCCGCTGCTCCCGCTGTTCCCCCCCGGTCACCTCGGCTGCCGACTGAGATTTCCAGCTCGATGAATAATGAATGGGCAAACGCAAGCTGAGCCCGCTGCTGCGGCCCGGGCGATGCCCAGGGGCTGGTTGGCACCCCCTGAGCACGGCCCAGCTCGCCCTGCAGTGGGAGCCCCCAGCTCAGGCCGGGCTGGCCGCATCCAGCCTCTCCCCGGCTGCTTTGTGTTGGGGATACGGAGTAACTGCAGTGGGAGCGAGGGGCTCAGATCCTACCCCAAAACTGCAGCACCACAGCGAAGTCTGGAGGTTCTGCGCACCCAGGAGCAGCCAGGGTTTGGTCTTTACGCCGTGGTTGTGCCACAGCCACCACCCACAGCACCAGCACCACCTAGAAAAGCCACTGGCAAGAGCCAGAGGGTACAACCACCCACCCACCCACCTGCACGGGAGCTGCTGGCCAGGAGCGAAGCTGCATCCCACCGCCTCACAGGTCACCGCGCGGCCGGCACAGCGCTGCCGGGACTGGCAGCGACCTTGCCGAAGCGACCGAGCTGGAGCCATTAACCCGCCCTGCACCCCTCCCGTCAGCTCCCTGCCTAACGGGGCACCCCCAAACCCTCCCTGGGGCAGCGCAGACCCACAGCCCCGCATGCCAGCACGCCGAGGGGATGCCTCGCTCCACCCAGACTGGCGTCCCTGGCGTTCTTCTGGCAAACAGGTCCCAGCCCAGTAACTCTATTGACTTTGCCTCAAACGAGCAGATTAATTATTAATAGCTCACCGGGAGAAACGCGGTGATGGAGGTGTTTTTTTCCTGGGGCTCCCCTCGGCACGCGGCAGCCATGGCACCGCTTCTCCGCCGGCGGGATGAGATTCCCACACGGCTGCAGTGGGCATTTCCCCGTGGCTCACCCCCCAAGGATGGTCCAGCCCATACGGCTCCACGGCCTCGTCCCTACGTCCCAGCATCTCCCCTGGACCCTGGCAACATCCCTGAGCCTTCTTTTGTGTTTTCCCTGCAGGAGCTATTCGCTTCACAGGCAAACTCCCACAGCCGCCTTACGCAAGGTACATCCACCCACCGTAGCTCCTCCTGCCCCTACCAGCCCATGGACACAGTCTCCTTTCCATGTGCCGAATCTCACGCAGAAACGGTGCTTCCTACCCCCCTGCCTACATCGCGCACCCACTACAAGGAGTGCCAACACCCATCCCTGTGCGTGCCTCAGCACCCTGCCACAGAAAGCCGCTCCCCAAGTGTCCCGCTGCCCCTCAAACATCACCTCTTCCTTTGCTTAAGGCACTCTGGGCGAGCCGTCCCTCTCCTCTGTGGGGCTGGCTGGGGTGCAGGGGGCGTGGGTGGCACAGGGCAGGGGAACCGATGCTTCTCCGACATGGAATAAGCTCATCCCAGGCAGCTGCACGCGAACGGCGCCTTTTCCAAAGCCTCCCCGCCAGCCGCAGTCCTTACAGCATCACCAGGGTGCTGGCCCGATGTTGCGGGCCTGGGGAGGTGGAAAAAAGAGAGAGAAGTAAGAGCCGCTGCCCAGAGGGGCACGGGGCTGCGGCCGGGCACTGCCCGGCTCCCCAGGACAGCCAGAGGACGCCCTGGGTGCCTGTTGCCACCCCGAGCTTCCCGTCTCCCCACCCACTCGCGGCAGCACAGAGGAGGCATTCAGCCCGCTGCCTGCCCGCTGCCTGCCAGCGCCAAAAACAAGGGGGCCATTTGTCTCCATCTGCGGCGCTACTCTCAAAGGGGACATTGTCACCAGCGGCCCTGCACCCGGCCCCTGTGCTCCCCGTCACTGCCAGCCCCCAGCCCGGCTCGGCCCCGCGGGCCAGCACCCGCAGCAGCGGCAGCCAGGGTGCTGCCAGCCAAGGGGGTAGCGAAGTGGCTGTCCCTCAGTGGTGGCAACCAAGCTCTCCTCCTCGCTGTTGAGCCAGCTCTCACCACCCACCATCCTCCTCCGGCGGGCTGTCACCCACCGGAGCTCACCTTAAGGTGCTCCTTGCACCCTCAGCGCCGCCGCCTGCACCCTGTGGTGTCCCAGCCATGCTCTGCTGGCTCCTCTCCATCCTTCCCCAGCGCTCCCACCCTCCCTCCCTGCTGCCAGCCGTATCTAAATGGCTTTTATGGCCTTAATGGCAGCAATATTTGTGCTCTCCCACTGTCAGCACAATAACCGCCGTGCCACTGGCTTTTCGCCCTGTTCTGCTCCCACAGACCGCACCAGGACTTTGGGGGTCCCTGCGCATCCCAGCTGCGGGGTCCCACCCTGCCACGATGTGGCTGTGCTCAGGGGGGTGAGTGGGTGCTGCAGCCGCCCCAGGGAGGGCTCAGCACCATCTGGTACCTTGCTGGTGCATCACCCCTCAGCGGGGCAGAAAAGGGGCCACAGTGCGCTCAGATCCAGCCCTGGTGCTTCCTGATGTCTGCTAGAACAATCGATAGCTGAACTCTTCAATGCAGCAGCTGTCACCACCATGTAGAAATGAAACTAAGCTAGTACCTGCGAGCCGATATCTGCAAGCAGTAGATGCTTGTAAGCGAAGGCCTGCAATAAGGAGAGATAAGGAAGCCATTCGGTGATGCCTTATATGGCCATCCTGACGAACCAAGTTTCAACTCCAAGGACGAACAAGAATATATTGTGGCCAGAAACCATGCAAGTTAAGAAGACCATCTTTGAAACTACAAACTTAAAGTAATTCTATTGTAAATGTAACGCTTCTAATCAGGAGAACTGACGTCGAGTGTCTTTTAGAGGGAGCATCCCAGAACAGCTAGGCCTTGGAGATGACTAATTAATTATATCTTGCCAATTTGGCAGGTGAACTTCTGGTGTAACCTCAGCTGTGCTGCCTTCACTATAACACTAAAAATCATGCCCTCAGGTCAAAAAGACCTCAGCCCAGGGTGGATTTGGCCCTTAAAGCATGCACAGCAGTGGAAATATGGAGTCAGCAATATTATAATTGTATGTAAATTACTGACCAATCACTGTAAAAAGGATGGGCTCAATGAATTACTAATTCTGCTAATCTTGTATAAATACAGCCCAGAGAATCCTGTACAGGATGCATGTTAGGAGGAGTGATCCCCCTCATCAGGCACCACAGTAAAGAATGCTGCTTTCTAAAACTCCAGAACAAGTCTTGGGAGTTTTCTTCTCTGTATTGGTACGGGAACATTCCCAGTGCCCCCAAAGCCACCTCGCTGCTGCTAAAGGCCCCGATGGCCCTGTGCCCTTTCTTCACCCAAGCAAGAGGTGGCCATGCCAGCACCCAGTACTCCGGGATCAGCCAACAGGGTAACCGCAGGGTACCCTTTGGCTATGCCCAGTATCTCAAGTCTCCCCACCCACAACAGAGATGTTTGGAATTCTGAGCTTGTTCCCATGGGGTTGAGGTCACTGATGAGCCCCGGGAGGGCAGCAGATCTTGCCCCATCGCAGACGGTTGCCACATCCTGCTCTGCCTCAGTGGGACCAGTCACCCCAGGGTTAACCTGCACAAGCCCGGGTCAGCCCCAGCCATGCTGGGGGACAAGAAAAGCCAGAATATCCTATTCTGTCATCGCAGGAAGAGGGATGAAGAGCCACCACCCACCTGCAGACGCTGTCCCTGCTGGCATGTCCCTGTTCTCCTGGGACAGACACCTGCTGGTGTCCCCGACCCAAATCAGGGATCTCATCCAGCACCTCAAAGCCTGAGGCCGTGCTGGCCTTGGGCAGTGGAGAGGAACAGGCATCTCCAGGCAACGACAAGAAGCAAGCGCACAAGTGAGAGCGAGCGCACACTCCCCAAAAATCAGTGGTGCCCTCTGCCTGCCCTCAGGGAGTCAGAAGCTGCTACTGGCATAGGGCAGGAGACTCAGTCCTGCTCAGAGGCAGAATACTGCACAAGCACGTGGCAAGAGCGCAGCCTCCCTCGAGCCCTTATTTGATGGATTTCCAGTTGTATCCAGCCCTGGATGGAGCATGCCCAGGATTTATTGCCCATCTCTTCTTCCTTCCCCACCCCCTCCCAGCCCATTTATCACAGGCAATGGTTGCCGAGTGCAATAACAACAATACTGGACTAAATAACACACCCAGCTCCGCCGCCTGCTCCAGCTCTGGCCACTCACCTTTCCATCTCCTCACCTGGACTCACCCTGGAACCAGCAGTGTGGGGGCCACGGGGCCATCCCACCCTCTCTCTGCACAGCACCTCTCTTAATTCCAGGTTTCCCCCTTTTTTGGGGATGGTGTCGTGAAGGGTTTCCATCCAGCCAGAAGAGGATGGCAGCAGCCAGGATGCGACAGCTCAACAAAGGGATGCTCACGGCCTCAGAATGCGATGTAAACAAGCTGGGGAGCTGCGACATCCCACCTCCTGCACCCCACGGAGTGTAAACCATCTTCAGGAGGGCTCCACCATGATGTCCCCCATCCCAAGACCCCCATCCCTCTCCCTGAGAGCAGGCAGAGCAAATCCCCCCCAAGATTTAGGGTTACAAACAAAGAACTCACGCCAAAAAACACGCCTGCTGGGGAAGTCTGTGCTGGAGCTCAGGATCCCAAGGGCCTTAGTGAGGAGCCCAAGCGGCTGGTCAGATGAGTGAGCAGCAGTACCGTGGTGGCACATCCCATCCGGAGCAGGGCTTGGTCTCGTCAGACACTCGTTGACCAAGCGTGGTGTCAGACACCTTTATTGTGTGGAAAACCGTCATTAGCAGCGATGAAAGAGGGGGAACCGGTGGCCATCGGGGTGGCACAACCGGTTCGTGGTCACTTGGCTGGGCAGCTCTGCCTGCTGGTCCCACCGCCCTTCCCTTATCTGCTGTCCTGGCACAGTGCCTGAGGCTGCCTGGGAGCAGGTGTCCAGCAGGAAAAGAAAAAGCAAAAGAAAGGCTCAAGGATCCTGACCTCCTATAGCAAAAAAAACCCCCAAAAACTAAAAAGGTAAAAAAAAGGGAATAGATAAAGGAGAAGGAGATAGAGAAGGAAGAAAAAAGAAAGGATAGGAAAAGGGAAAATAAAAAGGAAAAGACAAAGCTGATTGTCGACAGTTCCTGGTCAGTGCTGTTGCTCACTCACTGGTTGGTGTTATGGACCCCCTGGTGCTGGTGGCACTGGTGGAGAGCTCACAGGCCATGCCCGTGTTCCCACAGGAGTGCCATAAGGTGGCACAAACCTTCCCCTTGGCTGGGCTGGGTAAGAGTGTGTCCTCCAAAAAAAATCCTGTGAGATGGCAGACCCTCCACCACAGCTGGGAACAAGGCACCCCCCAAAAATCCCATGAGGTGATGCAGCCTTCACCACAGCTGAGGTCCCCGTGAAGGTCCCATGAGATAACTGGTCTTCACCATGGCAGAGGCCGTGGTGTCCACATAAAAGGCCCTATGAGATAGCACGGCCTTCACCACAGCCAGAGACGCATGTCCCTATAAAAGGCCCCATAAGGTTATGCAGCCTTCACCACAGCTGAGGACGAGGGTGTCCCAGTAAAAGCCCCACGAGATAACCAGAGGCAAGGTATCCTCATAAAGCCCCAGGAGATAAGCAGAGGCAAGGTGCCCTCATAAAGGCCCAGGAGATAAGCAAAGGCAAGGTGTCCGCATAAAGCCCCATAAGATACCACAGCCTTCACCATGGCTGGGGACAAGATGACACAACCTTGACTTGACACCCCAATGAGCCCATGCTCGCTAAAACCCTACCCAAATCCCACCGCAAGCCATCCCACCTTGGGACACCTCCAAAACCAGCTGGGAAAGGAAAAACCAATCTGAGAAGTCACCCACAAACCCAGGCATTACCGTCCTGCTCCCCCAGCACAGCCATGGCCAGGCCTCAGGGCTGCGTGTAGGCCCCAACTGGGGGATGGGTGGAGGAAGGGGCATTTTTTTGGGGGAAACGGGATTTATGGGGACAACGAGGGGATAATGTTGCCAATGCCAGGGCCGACAGCCCCCCCAGATGCACTCTGTGCATCCAGGGGGGATAGGGTTGGCAGCCCCAGCATCGGCCATGGCAGCCTTAGTTTCTCCATGTGTCACTTCATTTCAGTCAGTACCCCCAAAATAACCTCTTCTTCACCCCAAAAATCATGCCCCCTGGCCTCTCGCTGGACAAAGGTGGGAGAGGGATAGCAAGCCCCCAAAACCTTTGCCTTGTCCCTTTGCAAGCATCTCAGTGGGATTGGAGGCACCTCTGAAGGTCCAGCCTCTCTGGCCTAGTAATGGTATCTCCATGGATAGAGACTCCACTGCCTCTCTAGGCGAACTTGTGTCAGTGCTTGGTCACCTTCGAGATGAAGTGTTTACCAATGTTCAGAAGGACCTCTTGTTTGTGCCAGCTGTCCCATGTCCTGGCATTAGACACCACTGAGAACCTGGCTCCACCTTCACGTCCTCATTATACTCATTGATAAGATCCTCCTGAACCTTTTCTTCTCCAGTCCCCTCTGTGGTGGCCTTTCCTCCTAGCAGAGATGCTCAAATCCCTGCAGTGGCCCTTCGCCAGACATGCTCCAGCATGTTCATGTCTCGCTGGCACTGGGGGGCTCACTGCTAGACACAGCACTCCGTGAGTGACCTCACCAGTGCTGAGGACCAAGGCCACCTCCCTCAACTTCCTCAACCACTCCTCTCTCAGAACCATTAGCCCTCTGACTTTTTGGTGGCTCGTGGACAAGTTGGTGGCAACAGAACCTCCAGCTCCTTTTCTTGAGAGCTTCCCCCAGCACATTCTGGTGCCTGGGGCTGCTCCTCCCCAGTGGCAGGACTTTGTGCTTCCCCTGGTTGAACAAGAAGGGCTCGAGGTTGGCTGTCAGCACTCAGGTAGGATGGAGCTGACCCCTCCCCAGACCTGCCCAGTGGGAGCAAGGACTGGCAAAGGGTAACAAAGAGCAAAGTAACAACCACGGTGCCCACGGGTTGTGGCACCTGGAGCAGGGACTGGGCTCTGTCCCTTCTGCTTGACCTCCCAGCAGATTTACCTCCCAACCTAGCGAAGGACGAGGAGCCATTTCCAGCCTCACATGTCTCAGATGAGCCCATCTGTGTGTCCTCCACCATGCCCAGGCCTGGGCAGAGCATCGAGCGCAGCACGGTTGTGTCACCAGTGAGGAGGGAACATCCAACTCAGACCAGTGGGAAAGCATCACCTTCTTTAATTAAAAATGAAGATCCAGGAGCAGCAGGACCTGCCACGGGCTGCTGGGGGAAGACAGGCTCATCTGCTGTGGGCTCCTCCTTGCCAAAGCCCTGCTCACGCCAAGCCGTCAAACCTCCAAACCTTGCTGCAAGACCCTGCCGTACCCCGGGGTGCTCCAGCTCCACCAAGAGGGCTCGGAACCTCCACCCAGGGCTGTGCAAATTCTAAGGTAACACTCTTGGGAGGGAGCTGGAGAAGCCCATAGCTCTCCTTGGCCTCCTCTTCCTAGCTCACCACCCCTGCAGGCCAGGAAGCAAAGGTGGTACCAGCATGGAGAAGACAGTCCTGGTGACACTGATCCCACAGCCCAGGCCAGGCTGAGCAGCAGCATCGGTGCAGGGAGGCCCGGGAAAGGTGCAGCAGGAGGTGTACTGAGAGATGGGAAATGTTCCAATTTAGCACTTCTGTCCCAAGAGCAAAGCTGAGAGTTTTTCACCCAAACGTCACGGTGGTGTCCATGCGGTGCAGCCACCCTGCCAGCCCTCATGGAGAGCCCCCAGACTCCATCACGCTTGTCGTGCCTTCTTGCTTTTCTTCTTCTCCTCTTTGATGGCAGTGTCATGGGCTTTCCTCTTTGCAGCAAGCTTGTTCGCCTGCAGAGAAACCCCCCCGGAGTCCCACAGTCAGACTGGCCCCCACACACCAATGGCTGCCCCACCCTGGGTCCCACCAAACCCCCCCAGGTACAGAGATGGACCCATCTGCTGCGGCCACCTGGGTGAGGTGCGGGGCACAGAGAGGGGCAGCAGCTTTGCCTGCCAAGCAGGCGCCACAGCCTCGAGGGAGCACCAGGAGCTCTGCCCTGCCAGGGTTGAGACCACAGCCTAGTGATGTCAGGGAAGAGGCGTGTGGAGACCCAGCCTTGTCCACCTTCCCTCCTTGTCCTCACCCGGCCCAGAGAGGAGTCCACAGCCCCAAGATGGGGACTGACCCAGCTTTAGTGACCCACGGCTGCAAGGCCATTTCGGAAGCGCTAGGAAGGGTCCCTGGCCCACAGCAGCCCCGTGCTTTTACCTCTCGGACTTTGCGCTTCTTGCCGAACATGATCTTCTTATAGAGGTATTTCTCCCTTTTCTTCATCATCATGATGGCCAGACGCTTCTCCTCACTTTGCTGTTCCTGCTCCAGGCGCTGCTTGTCCTCCAGCCGCAGCTTGCCAGCAGTCACCTTCACGGGAAGTGCCTGTGGGGAGCCAGAGAGCTCAGGACCCTGCACCCCAGGAACCTACCGCCCCTCCCATGCGGCCAAGAAGGTCACCAGCATCCCAGCCTGGAGCAGCACCGGTGTGACCAGCAGGACCAGGGCAGGGATCATCCCCCATCCCTCAAACCCTGGGATCAGTTTTGGGCCTGTCACTCCAAGGACAGTGAGGGGCTGGAGCATGTCCAGAGAAGGGCAACGGAGCTGGGGAAGGGTCTAGAGCACAAGTCTAGTGAGTAGGGGCCTCACGTTGTGCCAGGGAAGGTTTAGGTTGGAGCTGAGGAACAATTTCTTCCCCACTGTCAAGGGCTCCCCAGGCCTGGCCCAGGCTGCCCAGGGCAGGGGTGGAGTCCCCCTGATCCCTGGAGGGGTTTCAAACCTGGGGAGATGTGGTGAGGAACATGGTTAGTGGTGACCTAGCAGCACTGAGAGAACGGTTGGACTTGAGGATCTGAAAGGTCTCTTCTAATGTAAAAAGATTCTCTCAATCTAGGGGACAGAGGTGTTTCCATCCCATTCACTGGTGGACATGGAGGTGTCCCAGGACACTCCCGACCAGGCAGCAAGTCCTGAGCATGAACAGGAGCTGCAGCTCATGAACACAGCTCCAGGGCCCAGAAGTGCAGTGGCTGCCACAGAAGCAGCACAGCCCCAGCGGTCCCAGGGCAGGGACTTGGCTGGGATGTCCTGCAGCAAGAAGTACCCCAGCAGAGATAGAGCTCACCAGAGCTGCCTCTTCCTGGGGCTCCCACCCAGTACCTTGCTGCTCTGAGCCTTCTGCTCTTCCATCTTCTTTAATTTCATCTCCTCTTCCTTTTCAGACTCATCTTCCTCCTCCTCCTCTTCTTCTTTGTCATTGTCACCTTCCTCTTCCTCTTCTTCCTCCTCCTCCTCCTCACTCTCTTCATCTACGGAGAGACCGCTGTTACCCACAGGAGCAGACACTGGCCCCAGCACCGGCACAGCCCCACTCCTCCACCCCTCCGGCCTCGGGACCTCGCGGTGTCACCTGGGTTCTCTCCCCTCTGCATGGCCAGCAGCTTCAGCTTCTCTGGAGGGACATAGTCTCCCTCCTGCTCTGTCACGAAGGGCGAGAGGTGTGGGGGCAGCAGCACACCAGGGAAATAGTCAGCCACAGGGAGACACAGCTTGGCGTTGACGGAGTCGAAGACCCACTGAGGCTGCAGGTAGTACCTGTGGGGCAGAGCGACGTGGGCTTGGAGTCCTTCCACCCGTGTCAGACTCCGGAGACCATGGGGTTGGAAAGGGGCAGAGCTGGGGACAGCTCTGGGATGGCCAGGGACACCTGGCAGCCTACATGGCCATTCTGGGGACAGGCCACCTCCCTGGCCTCACTCACCTGCCAATAACCTGCTGCTCCACCCGGGGCCGGTCAATGATGTGGTGGGTGATGGAGGGGTCGCTCACGTCGTAGGTGGCACCAATGCACAGGGACTTGTCCCAGGAGACCTGGCCACCAAAACACCTGCCAAGCAAAACCCACCAAAGAGTCAGGAGGGGCCCTCAGGGTCTCCTCCTCCACGGGATGTCAGGCAGATTGGCCTCCCAAGTTCTGACAGAGGCTGGGGGAGGGAAGCACAGCGTAGAGTGGGGCTGCCAGGAGGACAACCTGCCCACCACGTACCGGATGATGAAGGCCAGTGGTTCTCGAGGCACCTCCCTGTTGAGGAAGAAGCGCAGCCCCTCAAACAGCTTCTTGTGCTTCTCCAGGGCCTCCTGCTCCTTCTTCCTCTCATCCATCTGCTCTGCAGTCCCCTGCTCAGAACAAAGCATTATCAGTCTCCTTCCAACAAAAAGCACCCACCAAGCTCCTCTTTGCCAGGAGGGTTCTCAGACTTCCTCTTGATGCTCCTCCCAGTCCCTCCCAGCACCACACCAGGCCCTTCCAGCCTCTGCCAGGCCACAAGACACCCTGAAAACAGGACCACCTGAGTGCAGGGCTGAGCCGCCCTACCAGGCTCTTACCCCCTCCACTGGGAACTCGTCCATCTCCACCTCGTCCTCATGGGTCGGTGCCACCACACGTGCCAGGCTGGCGCTCAGAGCTGACAGTTTCTGCAGTGGGAGGAGACCAAGAAGGTGTCATATGCCCAGATGGTGCTTTGGGGATGAGAGAAGAGGCAGTCTGACAGAGAGAGATTTCTCAGAGCAAGAAGTCAAAAGATCAGGGGAATAATAGAATCGTTTAGGTTGGAAAAGACCTTTCAGATCAACGAGTCCAACCATTCCCCCAGCACTGCCAGGGCACCACTGCCCCGTGTCCCTCAGCACCACATCTCCACAGCTTGGAACCCCCTCCAGGGATCAGGGGGACTCCCCCCCTGCCCTGGGCAGCCTGGGACCCGCCTGGGCAACCCTTGACAGTGGGGAAGAAATTGTTCCTCAGCTCCAACCTAACCCTCTCCTGGGGCAACTTGAGGCCGGTTCCTCCTGTCCTGATGCTTGTCCTGTGTGAGCAGAGCCCGACCCCCCCTGGCTCCAACCTCCTGCCAGGGAGTTGTGGAGAGTCAGAAGGTCTCCCCTGAGCCTCCTTCGCTCCAGGCTCAACAACCCCAGGTCCCTCAACTGCTCCTCACAAGACTTGTGCTTCCTTCTCCATCTCCTGTCCTGCCCTGCCCTGCAGCTCCCAGCATGGGGCTTCAGAGAACCCCCAGCCATGCAGGGCAAGGCCAGTGGCCCCCAAGGCCAAGCACAGCTCCTCCCTTGGCCAACATGAGGGGACAAGGATTTTTGCGACCAGCCCCCTCCACCATGCAGGGATCTGACTCTGTTCCTCAACCCCTGCACACTGAGCCAGAAGGTTTGGTGTGAGGCTGCTCCAGGTTGTGGAGTGTCCTTCTCTAGAGAGATTCCAACTGTACCTGGACACTGCGATGCTGGGCCCCCTGCTCGGGGTGACCCTGCTGGGGCAGAGGGGTGGCACCAGAGGAGCTCCAGAGGCCCCTTCCAACCCCCACCACACCAGGATTCTGTCTGTGGTCAGGACGCCCAGACCACACAAAGTCCTCTCATGGATCATGGCAGCATCGCTCACCTCCAGGTAGCTCTCTGAATCCATGGCGTACTCCTTGCCCTCTGCAGGCTTCAGCTCAACATCAGCCTGGCCGTCGATCTGGGGAGAAACAGAAAAGTGGGGAGGCAGCTCCCACACACACAGAGCCCCCAAACATCGCCCCCTGTCACCCCAACCCTCCAACACGGCCCCGCTTCCCACCACCCAGCCCGGGTGGCCCCGCCAGGCTCAGGCGGCACATCCCCAGGGCTGGTGGTGGCCTCACCTTGGGAGGATAGACCAGGTTGAGGGACTGGTAGAGGCGGAAGTTGACGAAGCCCAGCAGGGTGGTGTAGAACTCGGTGAAGGTGGCCATCACCCGGTAATCCACATCCGTGGGGTGCTGCGGGCACAGGGGAAGAGTGAGGACACAAAGACAAACGACCAAAGTCCTTTCTGCAGGGACGTGGCTCATCCCACCCACACAGGGAAGAGGGTCCTGCAGTCTTCACAGTGAGGTCTGGAGATCCACAGCCACTGCCAGACCTCAGCCAGGGAAAGCTCTCCAGGCTGCCACACGGGGCCCTGCTGCCATTCCTCTGTGAATGGACCTACTTGGACAGATGGAGCACCTCATCCCATCATGGATGGGGACCTTGGAGGCCTCTGCTCCTCCAGCCGTGAAGTGTAGGATATGGCAAATCCGGACAAGGAGCCAAACCCATCAGGGACCCAGCAGCTCCACAGCAGCCAGAACTCAGGGGAGTGAGTGTGGGAAGGCCCCAAGTTGGCCAAGGAGATGCTGGGGGATAAGCTGGGCTGGTGAGTCCCAGCACGGGCCATGTGAACGCCACAAAGCTGAAAAGCCTCAACCCAACAGGGTCAAGCCCTGTAAAGCCCAGGAGCAAAATGAGAGGGCATTGCAGCGATAGTGACCTCCTGCCTGCCAAGGGTCTTGGCAAGGTGCAGGCCCAGCCACGTGGCTGTCCCGGCACAGCGGCACCCGCGGTTCCGTGGCTCTCCCAGCACGGTGGCACCCATGGCTCTCCCCTCACCCTGCCCAGGCCTCGCAAGGATGCAGCAGAACCTCCCTGGCAGAGGGTGCAGGGTCGGACTCGGCTCTTCCCTCGGTGCCAGCAGCCTCATTCCTTCAGGTTAATCTTTAATGGTTGATTAAGGCACATTTTAATAATTGACAGGAGGAAATACTGGTGGAGACTGGTACAGCCAGCCACAGGGGACCTGGGTGCAGCCACCCCACGGGGCAAAAGTGGGTTATGTCCCCATGTGCCTCAAAGGAAGGACACTGTGGTCTCCCTCATGGCCTCTGCAGCCCCAGAGCCACAGGCTGGTCCCTGTCTTCCCTGGCCCCGGGACAGGAGTAGCAGCTCCCGCTCAGCTCGTGCCGCGCTCTTCCCAATACTCACGTCGTGGGCAAAGGTGTAAGGGGTGATCCAGGTGACAGGTTGCCCCAGCACCTCCGCCTGGTAGTAGATGCCCTTGATGGAGAGGAAGACCTGGCAGGGAGCAGAGCAAGGGCTCAGGGGGAGGAAGGCGATGGCTGCTCCCTTGTCCCTGTTCTCATTGACACTTCCCTCATCACCAAACTCATCAGAGATGGCCCAGTGAGACTCTCTCTCGCACAGCCGGCCTGGAGCCCTGCTGGGGCACAAGCCCCCCACCCCCATCTCCACAGCCCCCCCGGGGCAGGGAGGTCTCAGCCCCGTCCCTCCTCGTGGTGCCCACCTTGCGCAGGGAGCGGGAGGTGATGACGTAGTTGAGGAACTCCACGGCCAGGCGCCGGCACAGCTGGATGGTCTGGACATGGCACTTGCCCGTCCGCGGGAAGGTGGAGAAGAGGAAGCACATGGAGAGGGCATCGTCCAGGTCCCGCAGCGCGTCTACAAAGGTCGGGTACCTGCGCCCGGACAGGAGGGGAAGGGGGAAACACACGCAGCCCCAGTGCTCACCACAAGCTGCTGAGGCTGGTGGAGACCTCACGTGAGGGAGGAATGGGCATCATGGAGCACCCATCTCCTGGACATCCCCCCAAAGCTGGTGACCCACAGTGAAGGGGTGTCCCTCCTGGGCACCAGGGAGTCCAGGATCACACAAGGGCCTCCAAGGAGCTCCCTGAGGAGTGAGGAACCTCCCTGGTGAGAGGACGGCAACACCCTGATCACGGGGTGGGTGCAAACAGGCTTTAGGGCACCCGCAGGGATTGAGTGTTGGGGAATCCCAGTCTCGATCCACCAAGGACACGCACGCCCATAGCCTGTGGAGCACCAAGACCTGCTGGAGCAGGCTCCCTCCCTCCTGGGTCCTCTCCTCTCTCACTGCCACCATATTCACCAACTCCGTTGGCAAATTCATCCTTCACCAGTCCTCCTCCCACAGAAAACATGGCTCAGGGAGAGGAGCAAGAGCTCTCAACACCTTCCTGGAGATCCTGGAGCCATTTAGGATGGCCAGGCACTTTGATCTCCCACGCTTTGCTACAGTCAGCATGCAGCATGCTGCAGGTGAGGAGAACGTCACCTGTTTCCATTGACACTCCCAGAATATAAACAGGAGGTGGATTCCTAAAGAGGGACGGACATGGTGAAGGCTCCACAGGTCCAGGTCACCTCAGGGAAAGCTCCTCCCAGAAGCAGATAGCTCTGCTGGGCCTCACCTCTCCTTCACGATGTGGTCGAGCTTGTAGGTGGGCTTGTTGTCCTTCAGCCGATCTACAGTGGTCCACTCGCTCTTCCCGTACGCCTTCCGCAGCTTCCGGACAAATACCTGCAGGGCGAGGGGGACGTCGGGGGCTCTGCGGGGGAGGCTGGGCCCCAGGCGGCCCCTCGGGGAGTTCATGCAGAATAATCACCTTGTACTCCCGGAATTTGTTGACAATGGGCTCGTGCAGGAGGAATTTGATGTCCTTGAGAAGGTAGAAAGTCCTGGGCGCTGTGGAGCCTTTGTTCACCTTCTTCTTGTGCTTGGGCTCGTGGGGGTAAATTCCTTTCAGGATGCAGAGCCGCCTGGGAATGGCAACGGGTGTGAGACCATCAGCACCCAAAAGCTGAACAGCTCGGGTCTCTTCCCCTGTTGCTGCTGCTGCTGCCAGGCCTCGGGGTGGAGGGGACGGCCCCAAGACTGGGTAGGCTGAAGCCCCGGCACACGCTGAGTGGGGGTCCTGGGAGGGTTCAGGGGGTCTGGGAGAGCCCGGGGATGTTCAGAAGGTCCCGAGTGGGGCCGGGTGGGGGGACTGAGGGAGGGTTCGGGTGGTCTGG
>WEIS01024088.1:10161-25471 GCA_013389965.1 Todus mexicanus | reverse complement strand
CGCGTGCTTCCGGCGCGCAGCAGGACCCCGCCTGCCCAGCCTCTGCCTGCGCCCGCCGGGGCTCGGTCAGGCGCGCCGCGGGCAGCCCCCAGGGCCTGGCAGGAGGGGGCCTGCGGCGCGGGGCACGCCGGGATGTAAAGGGGCAGGGCGTGGGGGAGTCGCGTCGCCTTCGTCTGAGGGCCCGCGGGTCCGGGGGCCCCGAGCCTCCCGCACCGGCTACTTNGGGGATCAGCCCAGGGGCCAGGGGTTGCTGGGCTGTGAGCACACGGGGCCGGCTCAGCTCCAGCTTTGCACCCCCAGCAGCCCTAGGTCCTTTTCCCCCTGCCTCAGAGGTAGCTGAACCCAGTGTCCCTGCACAGCAAGTCTCTGGGCACAATCTCCTGGAGGGTGACAGACACACATGAAGGGGTTTGTCTGTCCCAGTCCGCTGCTGCTCCGTGGCAATGGCATTCACGAGCCCCCACGGGTCTGTCAGGCACATCTCCTTGGGCTGGGGTGGGTGAGGTGTCTCCAGCAGGTTTTGTGGCTGTTTGTGGGATGTTTGACATCGCACGTGGCTGTGGGTAACACGGACCTCACCCACAGTGGGTTGCTGGAGGCCCTTGTTTGCTCTCGGGAGGGACTTGGATGCCCCAGGGGGATAGCAGATGGTGGGGTGATGTGTGCTTCCCTCCCTGGGTGCTTCATCCACCGCACGGTGCCTCTGGGTGCTGGTTGGTGCCACGCACCCTCCTGCATCCCTCACCCATCCCCAGCGCCCCCAGGGAGCCACTGACCTCGGCGGTGGGAGGTGAACAGGTCACCCCTGCCCAGTGTCACCAGTGGAACACCCGTGGGTGTGCCCCAGCCAAGCTGAGCCTGGGGACGGTCCCCGCTGTGTCTCAGGGGGTGCTGGAGGTTGGGCGCGCTGTCCCGAGGCCCTGCTGGCTGCAGGGGTTCTGAGGGGGCAGGAGGGAGTCAGTAGGGCCCGTCACCCCCTTCTGAGCCCGGGTGAACCCCCCCAGATGGAGACCTGAGCTCCAGCAGTGCCCCTGGATCCCCCCCGCTCCTAGCTGCAGGGGTTTAGCACCCCAGTACCCACCCCTCAGCTGCCGAGCTGGGCTGATTAATCCTTGTTTCCAATAAAAACCCGGCTGCAGGCGAGCAGCAGGGGCTGCTTCAGAGGCTGCGGGGACCGAGGCCACGGGACTCTCTGGGATTTAATCCCTTCTGGCTTATTTTGGGCGAACTCTTCAGGTCAGTTTGACCCAGACTGCAGCAGTTTGGGTCACGCTGCCCGGGCCCTGGGTGCTCGCATGGTTTGTGCCAGGTCCGGAGCCGGGAAGGAAGAGGCACTGGGAGCACTTTATCTCTGCCTTGGTGTGGGACGGCCGTGCTTCCTTCACTTCCCCAACAGCCGAAGTCCGCTCCCATTTCTGCTGACTTGGCCCTGCAGCGCGGAAACGCCCTCTTGCAACACTTTCCCGTTCCCTTCTGAGTCCCGGCTGGGATCGGCTGGGCTCTGCCTGCCTCCTGAGCTGTGCTGAGCGGTGCTGAGCTCAGCACCCACCGCCCCGCTCCGGAGCATGTGGCTGCTCCTGGTCCTGCTGCAGGCTGCAGTCCTGCCGGCCTGGTCCTGCGGTGAGTACCTGCCCCTGCGCCCCGCTGCAGGATCCCCCCGGAGCCGGGGTCTCACTCGAGCGGGACGGTGCCCAGAGCGGGGCCCGGAGTCGGCTGTGGCAGTGGAAAGGTCCCCAGGAGCTGGGAGGAACAAGCACCATCCCATGCTCCAGCCCCGAGTCCTGGCCGCGCGGAGGACATTGGCCTCATAAAACCTCTGCAGTGAGGAGTTTCCCAGGGCTCAACTCTCCCTAGAACCTGCCTCATTCCTCTGCCCCTTTTCCCTGCCCAAAGCCCCGAGCCAACCCGCCCTGCTCCTGTGCCTGCAACCCCCACTGTGCAGGTCCTGCAAGGTCCCTGGGGACGGGGCTGCGACCCTCGCGCCCTGCCAGCCCCACGGCCACGGTGGGAGGGTGGCTGTGCCGGAGCTTCAGGCTCTCCCAGCTCCCATCTCGTATCATGTATCTTGTTGTGTTTCTTTCTCATTTGGGGGTGAGGGGGAGATTTCAGGTTTTGAGACTTGAGGGAGGGACGTGGAGAGCACAGGATGCCCAGCAGGGTCAGGTTGCTGTGTCTCAGGCATCACCGTGGCCCCACGAAACCAGTGCCGGGGGCTGCAGATGCCACGGGGCTGGTGCTTGGGGTGGGCTTGGCCTCTTCCTGCCCCCTGTCACCTTCTGCTCCCTCTCCCTGGGGCTGTGGGGGGTAGAAGCTCCACAGGAGGCGGCGGCAGCGGGGCAGGTGCTGAGCGCCCGGCTACTGGGGCTGGCGGCAGACCCCGCGCGGAACCCCGACCCCAGCGTCTACGTGGCCCTTCGCCTGGCCGCTGACCACGACCTGGCTGGCGAGCAGCGGTACCTGGCGCGGCTTCAGGACACCTTCCAGCACCGCTACAGCTCGTAGGTTCTGAGACGGGATCCCGGGCCCCCACCATCTGCCTCTGGGGGATGTCCCCTGTCCCCAGTGCCGCCCTGGCACCCTGCTGAAACCGAGTCCCTTGCAGGAGCCTGCAGGAAGCTGGGCGGCCCCAAAGCCACCCCGAGCAGGACGCTGCAGGCACTGAGCATGGCACGTACGTGTGTGTCCCCCACGGGGACAGTCCCCTCCTCCAGCGGGGTGAAAGCCCCCAGCACGGCGCGGGGCTCGAGCTGACGCGGTGGATTGCAGGGACGTCGAGGCAGACTGGCCAGAGACGGGCCGGCTGGCACTGTACCTTCTGGGGCTGCGGGCCACTTGTCCCCCACCAGAGCCCGGTCACCAGCGCTCACTGGTGACATGGCTTAAGTACTACCTGGAGGAGGACTGGGCAGGTGAGAGTATCCCCACGAGGCGAGCACGGCGAGCAGCCACCCGTGTGCCACAGCACATCCAGCTGTGGGGCCACCGCCTTGCTCTGGTGACATGACGCCTTGTTCCCAGGCTCCCGGCGGCACGGCCGCCCCCTCACCAGTTACTACGAGTACAGCCTGGGCATACTGGCGCTCTGCGTTCACCGCAAGCGGGTGCGGGAGGAGGTGATCCGCCGGCTCCTGGCAGCTGAGCACCACGGCAGGTTCAGGCCCGCCGGTGGCAGTGCTGTGGGTGAGGATTCGCGGGCGAGGCAGGGCGGCGGCACCCCAGGGCGAGCGTGTGGCACCTGGGCTGGCTGACGCCGCATCCCTGCAGACACGGAGGCAGTGGCAGCGCTGGCCTTCACCTGCCTGGAGCGGGAGCGGCTGGTGGGCTCCAGGCTGGCGACGGAGCTGCGGGCAGCCCAGCATGCGCTGAGGAGGAGGGTGGTGGAGGCTCAAGGCCCAGATGGCTTCTTCGGCAACGTCTACAGCACCCCCTGGGCCATGCAGGTGGATGCTGGGGACCACCAGGGTGGGGCATGGGTGGGGACTGTGGGTGTAGGTGGGAGTGGGGACACTGGTGTGGGTGGGCACATGTGTGCAGGACCGGCAGCGCACCACGTGTGGGGCGGGGCACAGTGGGTGCAGCTATGGGGCAAGCACAGACACAGGAGTGTGGGTGTGGGTGCAGAGATAGGTATGGGTGCAGGTGCAGATGGGCCCTGTGGGTGCTGGTGTGGCTGCAGATGTGGCTGTGGGTGCAGACATGGCTGCTTGGGAAGAGGTGCAAGGGCTGGGCAGGCAGGCGATGCGCGATGCTCAGCAGCAGCGCAGTGCCCGTGGCCCAGGGCCCCACCTCAGGCAGCTGCCCCAGCACCTTTCTCCCTCCCTCCTGCTCCCAGGTCTTCATCTCCACCAAGACGTGCCAGAAGCAGCCGGCGTACAGCCGGGCCATGGCTGCGCTGCTGGAGAACCTGGATGCCTTCAGCACCACTGCCACCATGGCCCAGCTGCTGCCGGTGCTCCACGGCCGCTCCTACCTGGACATCGCCTCCATGCGCTGCTGGGAGGAGCTGAGTAGGAACTGGGGCGGTGTGGGGAGCTGAGGGGGAGCTGGTGTGGGCTTGGTGCAGATGCCACCACGATGGTGGTTTGATGTGCATCAGTGGCATGGTGGCTTTGCGTCCATTAGTGCCATGGTGGCTTCCTTCTTGCAGACACCCTGAAGCCCATCAGCCCTGCACCGCTGCCTGAGATGCCAGCAGGGAACATGACAGTGCGGCTGCTGGTGGAGTGCCCATTGCCAGAGTGTCCCCAGCACCAGCTCTACGACCAGATGGTGTCTGTGCCCATCGGTGCTTACCTCCTGGACGTGCTCAAGGCGGCCACTGCGCAGGAACCCCCCGACTTCACGTATGTGGCCCGGTGTGCCAGAATGGGAAGGACTCTCTGGGGTCCCTGGGTGTCACACCCAGGGCAGCCACATGCCCTGCGCCTGTGCCATGGGCTCACCCCGGTCCCCAACACCTGCTGCCCTTGGCCACAGACCTGCCCCACCACTGGCAGTGCCGGGGCCAGACCCTCACCCTCCTCTTCCACCCACCAGGTTTGACATCCAGGACACCCCCCAGGGCCCCTTCCTGAGCAGGGTGCTGGGGCTGGAGGCCCAGCAGCAGAAGCGCAGCTACTGGCAGCTCCTCTCCGCCCCCAGCACCAACCTGCAGATGGGTGAGTGATGAGTGGGGGTCCTGGGGGAGGCGGTGGGGGTCCTGTGCAGCACCCACGGCCTCTCTCCCACCTGGGGCCACTGTCCCTCTCTCTACAGGTGTTGCTGAGTACAGACCTCGAGATGGGGAGACCCTCATCCTGCGCCTGAGCGAGTGGTAGAGGGTGGGGGGGCATGATNAAGTCGTACCATCCTAAATCACTGGCAATGAAATGCCCGCTGTGGCTGCAGGACCTGCCGCCTCCCTGCCGCCTCCCTTCCTCCTCCCTTCCCTGCACCCCATCTGCCAGCACCCCAAAGCTGCTCGGGGGGAGGGAGACGGGATGTCCCACAGGCTCGGTGCGATGGGAGACCGGGACCAGCTGCTCCGCTGGGCAATGGGGCAGCAGCCGCTGGGAGCAGCTGGTTTGGGACAGTCCGAGCCGCCGCTGCTCGTCCCCGGCTGGGGCCACCGTCCGCAAAGCCTCTGGCGGGGCACCCCCGGACTTAACCGAACCCCCAAAGCAGCCGGGNAGGGGACCCCCCGGCCCTGGAAGCCGCAGCCGGAGCCGGGGCAGGCCGGGGGGCGGCGGCCGGAGCCGGGGCAGGCGCTGCCCCTGAGCCTGACGGTGCTGCTGTGGCTGGGCTCCGGCACCGCCCTGGCCGGCCTCAACAAGTGGATCTTCGCCACGCACGGGTTCCGCTACCCGCTGCTGCTCTCGGCGCTGCACATGCTGGCGGCGGTGGCCGTGGGGTACGCGCTGGGCTGGGCGCGGGGTCGGGCCCCGGCGGCTCGGCGGCCCCGGGCCAGGATCTACCTGCTCAGCCTCACCTTCTGCTCCAGCGTGGCCCTGGGCAACCTGGGCTTGAGCTCGGCGCAGCTGGACGCGGCGCAGGCGGTGGCGGCCACCACGCCGCTGGTGACGCTGCTGCTGTCGGGGCTGCTGGGCCGGCGGCACCACCCGCTGCAGTACGCGGCCATGGGCCCGGTGTGCGCCGGGGCCGCCTGCAGCATCGCCGGCGGGCTCCGCTTCCACCAGCCCGGCTGCGCCTTCCTCCTGGCCGCCACCGTGCTCCGCGCCCTCAAGTCCATACAGCAGAGTAAGTGCCGCTCCCTGGCCCCACACCCTGCCCTCCCTCCGCTGGGCTCAGCGCCCCAGTGCCGCTCTGGTGCTGGTGATGCTCCCCGCCCGCCCTTGCACCGCTGCTGCCCGCCCTGTGCCCGGGCCCCTCTGTTGCCACCCCGGCCCTCGTGGTGTTCTGGACGCCAGTGTCACCCCCACCCCAGTGCCAACCCCGCGACGTCCCAGTCCCAGTGACCCGCTTGGCCCTGGTGCCACCCCGGTGACCCTTCAGCCCTGATGCCACCCATTGCCTCCCCAGTCCCGGTATCACTTGCTGCCCACCCTGTCCCTGGTGCCACCCCAGTGCCACCCTTGCCCACCTGGCCGTCCCCCTCAGGACTGGGCCCTGATCCTGGCCCTGAGGTGATGTGACCCTGGTTTGTCCCTGCCGTGGCCCATGGGCACCGCTGGCTCCCAGTGACCCTGCCCCACGTTCTGGGGCCGTGGGGGGTGGCAGTGCCTGAGCCTGGTGCAGGGACACCCAGGCTGCCCTCCCCGGTGCTGGGGGGTCCCCTGCAAGTGCCTGTGCCCAGCAGCATCGTCCCCATGCCCAGTGGCAGCCAAGGTGCTGCCTGGGCCGTGATGTCCTTGGCATGCGTCGGGGAGGTTGTTTTCTGGCTGGGAAGGGAACGTTTCCTCCGGAGCTGGTGACTCAGGCGGGCACCGTGGGGACAGCTGCTGGTGTGGGGCTGAGCACTGGGCACATGCCCCTTGCCATCCCTAAGGTCCCCAGGGGCATCACTGGCAGCTGTACCAAGCTGCAGCCA
Organism: Todus mexicanus; assembly: GCA_013389965.1. Taxonomy (NCBI): domain Eukaryota; kingdom Metazoa; phylum Chordata; class Aves; order Coraciiformes; family Todidae; genus Todus; species Todus mexicanus. Next base: position 18,945 of record WEIS01024088.1, on the reverse strand, counting down.
CCCGCAGGATGCCACCACCCACACCCACCCCAGTCCCCTCCTCGTCACCCGGGGGACATGGAGGGTGGCCACGGGGACACAGCGGGTGCCCCCCACGCACGCTGGGACAGGGCAGGGGGCCCAGCTGTGCCCAGGTGACCCAGGGGTACATGGGGACACCGAGGGGACAGGCCACACTCCCAGAAATGATGCTGCTGGCTGCAAAGTCGGCTGAAAACACAGGATGGGGGGTGAGAGGTGGAAGCCACACTTGGGCCAAATGGAGTGGGGAAACTGCCCCATCCAACCCTACCCATCAACGCCCCAAACCCCCAAACCAGGGTGACCCTCAAACCAGGATACCCCCAAGCTGGGTACCTCCTGAACCAGGGGCCCCCAAACCAGGGCACCCTTAAAACTGGGACGCCCCCTGAACCAGGGACCCTCCAGTACAGGACACCCCTTGAACCAGGGGACCTGCCAAACAGGACATCCCCAAACAGGGGCACGCCCAGCCCCATGGAAGGGGCTGCCCCCCAACACTCCCACCTCATTTTCCCCTCCCTGGTGACCTTTGGTGTTCCAAAACCTCTCGGGCCCTAAGTGGGGGCTCATGTTGGTGGGTGCCCTGTATGCAGGTGTTGGGGTGTCCTGCTGACTGTCCCTTCCTCCCCCAGGTCTGCTGCTGCAGGAGGACCGGCTGGACGCCCTCTCCCTGCTCTGCCTGACCTCGCTGCCCAGCTTCTGCCTGCTCTTCGGGGCGGCTGTGGCGCTGGAGGTGGGGCCCTCCTGGGAGGGGGTTCTGCGCTACGACAGCACCCTCTGGGCCTGCGTCCTGCTCAGCTGCCTGGGCTCCGTCCTCTACAACCTGGCCACCTTCTGCGTCCTCTCCCTCACCTCCGCCCTCACTGTCCACGTCCTGGGCAACATCACCGTGGTGGGCAACCTTCTGCTCTCCCGCCTGCTCTTCGGTAGCCACCTGAGCGGGCTCAGCTACCTGGGTATCGGGCTGATGCTGGCCGGGATGTTCATGTACCACCAGCCAGACCTCATCGCCACGTACTGGGCACGACGGCCAGGATGGGGTGTCCCCCGGCGGGAGTAGGGTCCCCACCGGGGACTGGGACGACCGGAGAGTTGGGGAGGCTGAAGAGCGTGGACAGGACCGGCACACGGGAGCGCTGGTGGGCACGGCCCCGTGTGCACACGTGTGCTGATGTGCACAGCGTGGTGTGAACGTGTGTGCTGGTGTACGTGGTGTGATGTGCACACGCGTATGCTGGGGTGCCCAGCTCTGCGTGCACACGCGTGTGCTGTTGTGCACGGTGCGATGTGAATGCGTGCCGGTGCGCGCAGCCCGGTGTGCGCACGTGTGTGCTGGTGGCCACGGCTTGGTGCAGACACGTATGCTGATAGTCATGGCTCCATGTGTGCGTATGTGCTGGTGTGACCAGCTCTGTGCGCACAAGCGTGTCTTGGTGTGCACGGCTTTGTGCACACACGTGTGTTGATGTGCACAGGCTGTGTGTGTGTAAGTGGGTCTGTGCGCACACCCCCATGCGCCTGTGGGAACGTCTGCGTGTGCCCAGTGAATCGCTGCATGTGGCTGTGTGTGCATGGGGACGTGTGTTGGTGTGGGAAGACTGCGTGCACAAGCAGGTCCTATACATGTGGGCATTGGTGTAGACTCGGCATGTACAAGAGTGTCTGTGTGATGGCTCTGCCTGCATGTGCTGGTGAGCACGGACTGTGTGTGCAAGCGTGTTGCTGTGTGTGCAAAGCCTCACGTGCTGGTGTGCACGTGTGTATCGGTGTGCACAGATTGGGCGTGTGCAAGTGAACCTCCATGCGTGCATAGCTCTGCATTCGCGGAGGGTGTCTGCATGCGTGCGTGTGCTCACGGTACTGTCATGCACGCAGGCTCTGTGTGGGTGAGCAGGTACCTGTGTGCATGTGCAGCTGTGTGCACATACAGGCCAGGCGTGCTCAGGGGCATGGCTGCGGACGTGCGACTGCACATCCAGCTGTTGTCCCACCTCGGGAAACGCAGAGCAGTGTCTGTGTGTGTGTCTGTGCGCACGCGTGCATTGTATGTGCACACGTGTGCATGTGTGTCATTACTGAGCTCTGCTGGCCGCTGTCAGCCCGGGGCCGTGTGTAGTCATGGTTCCCACGGCCAAAAAGGTGCCCAGGGACGGGGTGGGTGAGTGTCCGCTCTCCTGTCCCCCAGCCCGCTGTGTGCTGCCTGTCCCGAGGAGCTGCTGGTGGTGGTGTCATTGTCATTGTCCCCACCATGTCCTCCTGGCCACCATGGTTCCAGCTCCAGCCTCACCCCTCCCATGTCCCAGGGCTGGAGCAGGCAGGCGCGGGCAGGGCTCCTGCCTTTCCCCAGGGCCCTCTCGCCAAGTGTCCAGTGAAGGGGCCAGGGCTGGCTCAGACCAACTTACCATCGCTCCAGGACGGTGCTGGGCTGTGCCGTGGCACCTGCTTGCCTTGGCAAAGGGACACCCCAGCGTGCGTATGTCCCGGCACCAATGCCACCACTGCCCGCAGTGTCTGTGGCAGCTGCTGCCACACTCGCCGTCCCCGTGCCGGGGCCGAAGGACCCAGCTCCGATTGCACTTGTCCCGAAATAAAGCTCTATTTTTGTTGTACTCCACCTGCGGCTCCCAGCGCAAGCCCCTGCCCGAAGCACACGCTGGCCTTGTGGCAGGGCACGGGGGAACTACCGAATGCAGGGGGGGCCGGGGGGAAAGAAGCATAGAAATGCCTTGGGAAGCCGGGGCTGCTGTGCCTACCGGGGCTGCTGTGCCTACCACGGCTGGCATTGCCATGCCCCAGGGCAGGGACAGACACGGTTTAGCAGCACCAGGGCTCCACTGGGACCCTCGCACGGGACACAAGACAGATGCGGTGATGGGAAGAGGAGTCACCAGCTGCATGCATCAAGAGAAGGGCTGGGAGCCGGTGCTGGCTTTGCCATGCCTGGGGAGCATCACGCTGGGGAGTATCCTGTCCCCTGGCATCACCCGTCCAGTCCAGTCCTCCAGCCCTGTGATTCATGTCACTCTACAAGCACAACCCGCTCCCCCTGGAACCTCTTGCCTCACTCCCACCCTCGTTCCTGAATGGCAATTTTCCCCACACATCAGGGTGGTGAGTTTTGAAGCCACTCCAGAAGCGTCCCGGGAACAGCTCCTTCCCCAGCACACGGCGAGGGAAGGGCAGCTTGCCAGGCTGCGGCTGTGTGCCCGTGTGCTCACTGCTGGTACCCCAGGGCCTTGGCTGGAGCTGTGCTCCTCTTGCCACACGCTCAAAGGGCCTGAATTCTCAGCAAACGGCCCCTGCTCAGGACTCTTAGGCTCACATTCCCATGGTGTTTCCGTAACGGGAGGGTTCAAAGTCAGTTTGGTTTCCTGATTCCCTTCAAAAGGTGAGTTTCGGTGTGGCCCTAGGGACCAAGCTGGGGGACACTCTCCTCTGGGTGTTCCTGGAACCTGCCACCCGCGCTGTCCCCTGGCAGGGGACTGGAGGAGCGGGACCTGCAAACCAGCCCTCCTGTGGGATCGCCGGCTGGAGGAGCCCTTTCCTGGGGAGCACCCACCCGGCTTAGCCCCCTGGCTCCCGTGCTGGCACCCGGAGCTGCCTGAGCCCTGCTCACGTCTGCAGCTTTCCCTTGCCCACCCCGGGTTCAAGCACGCTGGGCGCTGGCCCCGTGCACGGCTGCTCTGGGTGTCCCTGTGCAGGCCAGTGGTGGAGCTGGGCTGGGGGCTGGGTCCCGTCAGCAGGATTTGTGCCGGGCTTGGGGGCACTGATGCTGCCCATGAAGGGCCTGGCGGTGGCAGGCGCGCTGGCCTGGCCTGGTGACCCTTTCTCTGGGTATTTCGGGCTGTGATCTCAGCCCGGTGGCATCTCTGTGCTCCAGCCGTTCCTGGGTGGGATGGATCGGGTTTCCCACAGGCACCGGTGGCAGCTGCTTATGTACTGGGACCGGCTAAACTGGACAAGGGAAAGGCATCCCAGCACCAGCTGCTTCATGGTCAGGGAGCAGAGTGGGACAGCGCTGCTCCTGCCCTTGGGTCACACCAACCCCCTGCAACGCTCCAGGCTGGGGCAGAACAGCTGGAAACTGCCTGGTGGAAAAGGACTTGGGGCCGGTGGGGGGAGCGGCGCTGGTTGATAGGGGCTAGAGGTGAGCCAGTGAGTGCCCAGGTGGCCAAGAAGCCACGAGCATCTGGCTTGAGTCAGCACCAGGGTGGCAGCAGGGCCAGGGCAGGGATCATCCCCCTGAACTGGGCACTGGGGAAGCCGCTCCTGGAATCCTGGGGTTGGTTTTGGGCCCCTAACTCACAGAAGGATCTTGAGGGGCTGGAGCCAGAGAAGGGGGGCTGCAGTCTTAAACCTACAACATCACAGTCCTCAAACAGTGTCAGGGACCTTTGTGGCTCTAGAGCTGAAACTACAACATAGCCCTTTTTAGGGTGGACATCAAGAAAAACACATTCTCCCTGTTGGGACAGCCCGGCCTGAGGAGGGCTGCTTCCTCTTGTCCTGTCACTTGTTACTTGGGAGAAGAGACTGACGCTCACCTCACTACGACCCCTCCCACCAACTTGGGCTGTGGGAGCCCCTCAAGCTGACCCAGGGGCTGTGAGGCCCCTCACACACACAATGCCAGCGTGGGTTCCCTACTCCCACCCAAACTAGTCTGTTACTTCGGTCAGAGCTGCTGGAAGCATGAGTGATGCCGTGAACGCACAGTTTGCTGCTCAGCAATGCCAAACTGTGCCCAGATCAGGCTTCTAGTTCACAGTGACATGATGACCTCACCACAATGAGTCAAACCACTGGCAGGCTTCCTCTTACTGCTTGCACCTCGGCTTCCCAGCCCACCAGGAGTACACTGGGCTCTTCCTGAGCAGTGAGCAGCTCATCCAGGTAACCAGGGATCTCCCAGGGGAGGTCAAGGCACCTTCTGGAAAAGGGTTGGGGCAATCAGGTGAGGGAAGAAAAAGGGTGAGACAGTGGAAAACAGGACATCCTTGGGTCTCTCCCAGCCAGGAATGCTGGGGCTGTGCTGCTCCTGCCCTCTCTAGAACGCAGCAGATGCCTGAAGTTAGAGTTGCTGTCTCAAAACCCCAAGTCGTATTCCCAGTTAGGAAAAACAAACGTTGGGAACACTCCAAAAGCCCTGACTCACAGCTCGTTTCTGTCCTGTATTGGGAGCACAGCTTGTGCTGGAATAAAACAACACTCTCCAAACATGTGGCGGTTTCAGAGTTACTGTCAGGACCTCGGTAGCAGTGACAGGTGAGAACTGACTCCACAGCTCAAACCATGTTGATTTTATTTGTAGCAAACTCCACTACTTGCTGGTTGTACCGTGAATCCCATTGATGCTTTGTGCTCGGTATGAAACTTCTCCTTCCTTTGTGAAACTTTCTCTCTACTTCAGGAAACTCTTCTAAACCTTCGTCACCGTGGGAAACTTTTCTTTACCTTCGCTACTTCGGGGAACTAACACGGTCCCTCTCACTTAAATTAGTTTATTGCCTTAACACTGCTTCTTTCACCAAACGGGTTTATTGCCGCAATTCAGCTGTGCTCACAGAACAAATTTACAGCTGTCCCCCAGCTGGTGGCTTTTAGGCTGATTGTGTGAATTGGGTAATTAGTAAAAGCCGCTTTGTTTGAAATTGCCAATTGCGTGATTGCGTTTGTAATTGGGAATCCATTTCTGAACTGGAACAGGTACGTATAGAAATACACCCAACCCTGTCCCCCACTACGTCCTACTCCACTGGGCTGCCCTGCCCAGCAGTCCTGTGGGCTCAGGGAGCGGCTGCAGGACCAGGCGGGGCCCCCCATGGCAACCACTGCCACGTGCACAATGGAGGAGGGCAGTGGGGCCGCGGAGGAGCGTGTCAGTGTGCGGCCTCGCATCACCTTCTTCCCGCCACCCCAGAGCCGGCAGCCCAGCGGGTGAGGGGCTGGGGGACCTTCCCACCATTCTGGGGCTGGGGGACCCTCACCGGTACCGACCTGTGGCTGGGGGACTCCTCACACCGTCTTGGCACTGAAGGACCCTCACACCGACCTGGGGCTGAGGGACCATCACACTGGCCTGGTGCTGGGGGACCCTGAGACCATCCTGGGGCTGTGGGAACAGGTCAGTGGGGTATGGCTCAGCACCCCCCTGACCTCCGCTCTGTGTGACCCAAAGCTGCCTCTCGCCCGGAACAGCTCTGCAGGCTTGGACCTTGACATGGACAGCAATTTGCCCAGTGATTCCCTGCCCAAATCGACCAGTGGCACCGACCGCCATTCCCAGCTACTCCTGGAGAAGAAGGTGACAGCCTCCACTCCCCCTCACACCTCCAGGCCCTGCTGGTGCTGTCCCCCAGGATGGGGTTCACAGCCCTCTTCAGCAGGGGGAGGCTTTGGCTGCTGGTGGATGCATCTTGGAAAAGCAGAGGGAGAATCTCCTCCTCTGAAGAGGTTGGCAGCAAGATCCTCAGGTGACACAAAGCTGGAGAAATGTCTCATGCAAATGCTCCAGTCTCAGATCCTCTGAGTCTTCAAACCACCACTGAAGTCCTCGGCCCTTAGGTCTTCAGCCTGCTGGGTCAGGATGTGGGTGCCAGGGTTTTCTCCAGCAGAGCGGGAAGCAAATGGTTGGGGTGGGGGTACGGGACAGCTCTGGGTTCTTGGGCTCCCTTGGACATGAGTGGCTGCACCTCCATGCCAACGTCAGGACAGAGCTGCCAGATCCTACGTGCAAGAGAAGTAAGTTTTGGAAAGATAAACTACAGGCATCATTGGCCACAGACTTAACCTGGATTTAGATGCCGTTCCTACAATATCTGGGGACACAGAGGGTAAATTGTCAGACATAGGTGAAGTGCAGATGTGTGATCTCCTGGCAGCGAGGCCTAGGGGTGGGACAGGATGTCTCTTCCCAAAGACAAGCCTCCCTTTGAAATGCATTATTCCGTGGTTAGGATAGTGGGTATGAGCTCTGACGTTTGCTTTTGTAAAGGTAAAGCACTTTGAAGAGGCCAAAAAGAAGATTGAACAGCACCACAAACAGTTGCAGCAACAGTTTTTGAAGGAACAGGAGAGAAAGATGGAGCGGTGGAAGAGTGCGTGCAAAAAGTTTCAAAAATCCCTGGATGTGCTCAGTCGCAGAAGTGGGAAGTCGTCCATGCCTTCCACTGGTGGTGTGCCTGCCAGCAGAGCCCTGCCTTCGGAACACGCAGCTGCTGCTGACCAAGAAAGGACCAAGAGCCACATCTAGAGCGCTTCTCCTGTAAGGCTGTCCCAGGGCTCCAGTCCGTGGCCTGCCAACCTGCTGGGATTTTCGGTTTGCCCTTTTAGGAAGCAATAAACTCTGTTCTGTTACAGCACCAAACCAGCACGATCCCGCGCTTGGTCTCGTTTCTCTGCCCATCCACCTTTCACAGCTCTGGGACTGCTGTAGTTGCAGGGCCATGGGCTGGGGGCAGTTCAGGGAGCAGTGCAGCAGCCGCAGGAGGAAAACACCTCTTCAAAGGACTGATCTCCTTTGAGGGAACAGGAAAGTGATGGGAAAGGGACAGTTTTCTTCTCGGCATGTGTATTTGGAGAGGATCCAAACAACATGTTTCATGGCTTGTTGGATTTCCACAACAGAGGTTCAGGGAGAGTAAATTAAATTGTTGTTGGGAGAAAAGTAGAAGGATTGGTGAGCTAAAGAGGTTAGCTGAGGGTGCACTCAACGCCACTGTCCATGTTGCTCATGAAGATGTTAAATAAGACTATTCCTAGTACTGATCCTTGAGGGACTCCACTTGTCACTGGCCTCCACTTGGCCATGGACCCATTGACAGACATTCTTTGGGTGCGGCCATCAAGCCAGTTCTTTATCCACCGAGTTGACCATCCATCGAACCCATATTTACACCTCGAGGAAGACTTCAGGCCTTCATCAGAAGGCCACCAGAGGGGACCCAGAGACCGCTACCACATTTAACTGCGCATGCGATGTAGGGACACTGTCTTCTGACATGAATGTCCCCTGAGCACACATACCGGAGCCCTGCTTCCTCGGAGAGGCCGAACATCGCCTGCTACGGGAAGTAGTGATTAAAAAAAATATATATATCGCTTTGCTTCACCTCGTGCGTGTGGCTTTGCTTTCTAATTTTCTCATTAAACTGCCTTTATCATATCCTGTGAGTTGATTCCATCTTATTCTCTTCCCCCTTTGTCGTGTCGAGGGAGGCGTGTGTAGGGTGGGGAGGGGAGAGGGATAGAGCAGCTCAGTGGGCACCTGGCACTTAGCCAAGGTTAACCCACCGCAGGCAGGGATTCTGTTCATGAATTTAATGCACACGTATGTGAATTGCGGGAAACGCTATGAATATGTACGGCATAGTTCAACAAAAAAGAGCTCAAGTGCTTTTGACTGGTGCACACGTTAGGAGGAGCTCTCTCCCACGTTGCCCGGTGCCTGCGTGGTAACATTTAGTTGTTATTGAGTTTTCTTTGTTTATTTTAACCCCTCTTTCGAGGCTTGCGCAGCAGCGCTGCTGGGGGCCCGACGGGGCCGCTGCTGCGACCACGCCCGCCCATGACCTCCCCTTCCCTCCGCCCCTTGCCGCCAGCGCCGCCAGCGCTGGTTCCCCCGCCCCGCCGCCGCCGCCAAGATGGCGACCGCCTCCTCACGGCTGTTCGCGGCCGCGGCGCGTCTCATTGGGCAGCGGCGCTGCCCATCAAGCGAGCGGCGGCGCCACCGCACATCGCCATAGGCTGTCCGCCTATCGA
>WEIS01024082.1:23259-45668 GCA_013389965.1 Todus mexicanus | reverse complement strand
CTGACCCCAAACCGTGACAGTACATTATACCATAGCTTTATCTATTAAACAGTCTCTTCGCATTGTTCTTTTTGCACTTCTTAACATCTTCAAATGACTTGAGAGTGCTGTTTAATATATATGACTTGGCAGAAAATAAAAGCTAGAAAAGCAGATATAATGCTCTCTTTTTCCAAAAAAGCCCTGGGGCAACCTCTGCACTTGTTCATTCTGGGTTTTTTCTAAATGCCTTCCACCTGCCATCACCAGCCAGCCCTCCAGCGTGGTCAGGCTGTTCACCCAAAGTACTCACAAGAGCAAATCCAGTGCACAGATGTAAAAACTGCTTTTGAAAACAGATCCAGCAAGACTGACGTATAAGCTCCCCAGTATGGCTTGGCAAAGCTTTTGCAAGCTACTGACCAATACAAGCATCAGGCAAAATATCTTGCAAACACAGTTTAAATACCTGAGGGTTTCTGTGCAAGAAAACAGTGCAGAACCAGAGGTGGACACAGCCCACAGGCTTTGTACCTACCCCACGCCCCACTCCTTGCAGAGGGGACTGGATTCATTTCACCTCCGTACAGCTCTGAGAAGCCGGCTCTGATGGTATTGATGCCAGCCAGAGACAGGGCTGGGTGCCCTCACTGGCCAACCACCATGACAACCCACCCACTGCGAGCTGCCCAGAGGAGAACAGCAAAAAACATGCACAGCTTAAAAACATGACCTAGGAGGACAGGCTTAATGGCGTGTCTGTATTTGGGCTACAGAAGAAGCTTGAGGAGGACATGCTTACAGTCTCCCTAGAGGTAAAGGGTTTTGCAAGGAGGAGCAAACCAGTTCTACTCAAGGTCCAGGTCCAGGATGATGCACTCTGATGGTAACAGGGGAGATTAGAGCCTGGAATTGAGGAAGACCTTTTCCATTACAAGTGCAGGAACAAGCCATCTCCAGAGATGCTCCACCCCTTTTCTTTTTGTTTGTTTTTCCCTACCAGGTGAGGCAAGGAACTAGCAATAGCATTTTGGGGAGGATCATTGCAAATGAGCTGAGCATCTGGAGCTCCCGTGAGAGTCAATGGCAATCGAAAATTGCAGGCACTTAGCTGTTCTAGAAATGGATGGCGCTTTACCTTTCCTCTCATAATGGCAAGAAGTTAACAGGGACACCAAGCGGATAGTTCTTACACCCTCCAAAGTGCATTTACAACCTGACGGGCAGGTAGTAGACAGAGAGGACTCCCCCTGAGTGCCAGCAGAGAGGTGCTGCACCACCAGCAGCCCTGCCACAGGAGAGAAGGACATGCTGCCCACCTGCCCCAGGATTTCTCATGGCACATCACGTAGCTGCTGTTAGCAACCCAGCCTCTGGGCCAGCATGGCCACAGACCTATTGGGCACATGCTGCATCTTCTTCTAGCCATGACAGAGCTGTTCGAAAACTGCATTTCCTCTTTACAGAACTGTTTAGTGGTTCTGAGTAATTATTCCCTGTGATACTATTTTCCATAGTTTTAAGAGCCAGTGATTTATTTTACTCCTGTCCATCTATTAGATTTTCATCTCCTCAGGAACCCAAGCGCTGAGAAAGGAGACGGTGCAGACTCCCTGTGATTGTACATGAAGCATTGGCAATAAAAACTTGCAGCAAGTTTTCATTTTCTGCTTTCTTGAGCGAAGTTTCTGGAGAACTGACACCCATTTGTCAAAAGGCATTATTATGAAGCAATACCTGAGAGCGCTGATATTGACTTACTGTCTCTATGAAATTTCTTCTCGTCTCTTTCCAACAGAGCTGAACACAAAGCTGGCACTGTCTCCAGGGAGCAATTCAAATAAACTTTTAAGCTAGTACCAATGCCCAACACAGCTCCTTCCAGGACTTGCAAGACTTCAGGAAACTCGCTGGGAGGAGCTGTGGAAGTGGTGCTGTGGAGAGCCGTGAGATGCACTCTCCTCTGAGCCAGAGTGGATGATACTCCAGGGACCATTATACAACATCTGGGCAGTGGTCACCCAGGGGATGAGTTACTGCTTACGCACACACACATATCCCCCAGGAAACAGCAAAACACCCTCTGCAGCACAAAAGCATCCTCTAAATTAAGAAACTGATGTGAAAAAGGGACACAGCATCTCCAGGACCTGCAGCCAAAGGAGGTGATAACACAACAGAGGGCAGGGCTGGCTCACAGTGCTCAGGTGTGTATTGCCCCAGTTTTTCTATTCGGCATAGCAGCCCAATGCCTCGACAGAGGAACAGAGTGTCGAGAGTGGGGCAAACCTAAGCTTGCCATCTGCCCTGGGCAGGCTGGGCTAATTCAGGTGTGTACTGTCCTGCGCCTCCCGCCAGGTCCTTCGCCGAGCAGTGCAGGTAGGCTGCCATCCCTGGCAGCCAGCGGCGAGGAGCCAGCGCACCCACGCACCGGGAGCCTGTATTATGGAAATGGCAGCCTATGATCACAGGCAGGCTCCTGCCAGAGGGGCAGGAAAAGTTTTGGCTGTCTTTTTCCCTTGTCATCTCTGCCTGCTGTTATGCCTCCTTGCGCTGGAATAAGGAGGTCAGCCAGACCCACACAATTAGAGGAAATTGTGTAAGGTTGACCTTGTACCCTGCCAGGTCCTTTCAAGCATGGGCAGTCTTTATCAGTAGCAGCATAGAAAACACAGAAGAGATGTACTTATAGGTGGGAGAATGAGATTATTAAGACATTTTTCCCCTCACTCTCTGCAAACTAAGATAGTACCTCTGCCACTTGGATGAACTTAGGTTATTCCCACTCATATCTGGCAGCCCGTGGTTTCCTCCTTCATCTTGACTTCTGCTATTTTCATTCTGTGATGTCTGTACTTTTGCACTATTGGGAGTGGATTATGTGTGGATCACTAACTTTTGGACAGGTCAGCTATCTCAGCCTGAGCACCACTAGATGGATACTAATAAGAGGAAACGAATACATCAAAGAAAATTCTCTCTTTTTCTCCTCATATCCCTCTCCCAGGCACACTGCTTTCTTCTGCTCTTGTTGTTGCTGCCCTTTCTCACTCTGCGTTTATGCTCTGATTTCTGCAGATGGTGCTGTACCAAGAAGAGGTGAAGATTGACTTTTTAGGTCTGTTGGAACTACACGAATGAGCCCGTGTGGAGCCTTCCCTTCAAAAGGGACGATGTAAAAGAGATAATAGATACTACAAACCACGCACAAAATTTAACAAAACAATTAGAGCCGTGGCTGTTCGGAGACCAGTGACGGTGCTGTGGAGAATGCATTGGCGGAGTGTAAAAGTGGCTGTTTGAAGGAGAGATCTAAACCCTGGAGCACACGGAGGCCTCCAGTCCAATTAAGTCATTTGACAGCTGGACATGGCTGTAGCTAGCATTTGGCCCAGATGGATCTAGATAAGCGTCCGTGTTTGTCACTTCCTTGGCAGAAGATGAGGTGCAGGAGCCCTGTAAGAGCTGAGCAAACACTCCCTTCACTTAGTACAGCTTTAGGAGACCCAGGAATGGAAACCTGGCAGGTTGCTGTAGTTGCTGTAATACTTTTTCTGCGAACATTGTCCAAACATAAGACTGATTCCCCTTTATTTGTTAGTGGTGAAAGCTGGTGCAGGGCATGACTGACCATTACGTCCATAACAGTTGTATACTCGCCCTACCTGCCAGCAGACCATATGTAACTCATCCCGGTGACACAAGTTGGTCACCCAGAAGCGTGGGGGACAAGGGTCTCACTGGCCGCACTGATCATGGCTGGAGATGTGCAATTGTCCCAGCTGCATTTGCGTAGCTGTCTCTGAGGGCCTCATTTGGCCAGCAAAATCTTTGCTATTGATGGCAGTCCCTGAAAAGGAATTGCTCTCGCCCAGCAGCCAGGCTGGCTCACAATGGCCACAGTTAGGAAAAAAATCATAGTTTTACCAGGAAAAGGAGTAAATTGGATTTGGAATCAGCAGGATATCATAAACATGGATTCTCAAAACATTGTGTTGCTATAGCACTGGCACTTTGAGGACTTCCAGGGCAAAAAGCAAGTAACTCACACGTCAGAAGGACTGCACTAGGTGAGAGCTCCTGTTTCTGCTGCACTGGCTGATTACAGAAGACCAGGCTCTAGAACTGAGAAATTTGGTCATTTGGACCCATGAGTTCAAAGCAGTTGGGCCCTGGGAGCTTTGTGGAAGTTTACCTGCATCAGCACTCAGGAAGCTTTCCCAAAGAAGTTTGGGTTACCTCCTTTGGGAATACGTGAAGCTAAAAATTCCCCACACGGCAAAGCTCTGCCAGGCGACTGAGCATCTGGTATGGCCTGGGGAGCAGGGTGACAAACCTGCTGATTTCCAGCATCAGAGTCAGGTTTTTGGGTAGTTCAGGACACACTGAACTCCTGTCTAACCCCTTCCTGTGCTCCTGGTTTGTTTTTTTTTCCTTCCCCAACTCAAGCACCAGCCTTAGAACCATAGAATCATAAAATATTTAAGGCTGGAAAAGCCCTCTTAGATCATCAAGTCCAGCCTATGACCTACCACCACCACTCAGCTAAACCCTGCCACTAAGTGTGGCATCCAGTCTTTGAGAACAGGGGTGTGGTAAAAGGAATAAGGATACATGAACTCCACCCAGTACAGCCCAAACGTGCTCACCCTGCCTTGGCCGTGTTATTTACAGGCCTGGGCACAGCCAGCAGTTGCTGGAAGTGCTGTGATCTGCAAAGGAGCCCTGAGACACAGCCTACGTCAGAGACATCTTCCCCAACTTGTGATGAGACACAGCGGAGGGAAGCAAACCAGAAGCACATGGCAAGTTAGTGGCTTTGCAATGGTGCTGGGGTATGCAGAGCAGGCTGCTGGTGCCAGCCTCAGGGCACTCTGGGCACATAGTGTCTGCAACATGTTCGTGAAAGACACAGACCTTCAGGAAGAGCTTTCAGATCTGTTTTCAAAAACTGTAACCCTCATTAAACTAATTCTTCTAACTAATTGGACATTATCTATACTATCTTAGGAAACAAGCAAGTACAGAAACACCGAGGTGCAGTGACTGCTTGCTTCCCAGACTCCTTTATGCACAACATCTTTGTTTAAAGCTGTTTTAACGGTCATGCCTGCCTGTGCTCAGGAAAAGAGAATGATCCTTCCATTAGTGCAGCTTGGAAACCACAAGTAAGATGCCGTCTTCTTTTCTCAGCTGCATGAGTAACTACAACCCACATTAAATCCCAGCATCGAGGACTTGTTCCAGTCTGGTTACTGACATGCTGGTATGCCCCAAAATCTTGTGCGTGTGCTGAGGCTGGCCCAGCAGCCTGTCACCAGCTCATGCTGAGGCCACCTGCCATCACCCACTTCAGCCCAGCAGCTCCAGCCTTTGCTCCAAGCTGTTGGCTCATGTTTGGGTTTCCAAATAACATGTTTTACGGAGTATTTCAAAGACTAAACACCAGTCGCTTCTGACACCACTTGTTTTTAAAACCTCATTCGATATTTGTATCGAGGGCTGTACTTTCCCTGGTGGTTGGACTGAGAAATTACAGTAATTTAAATTTTTCCAACACAATTGTTTTCCTGAATGTTTTCTGCTAGCTTATAAAATAGTACACAGGAAAAAAAAGCAACGACAACAAAAATCAAAATCCAGATCCATTCTCCCACATGTCAAAGTGGTCCCACCTTCATGTCAAGGAGCTCACAACCACCCACCCACAGCAGAAGTCTCAGCCCAGCCACCTCCCTTCCATCATGACCTAACACTGCTATTGCATCAGGTGTGAAGGAAACCACAGCCTGCAGAAGGAGTTGATGATTGCTTTGTCAACTCCACCTCCACAATTTTTCTGCACACGTCATCCCTTCCTGCTCAAAGCAGGGAGATCAGTGCTGTTTTCCAGACATCTCCAGTGAGAGACGAGGCAGGTAGGGATGGACAATCTGAAATGATTCTGATGCAGGTGCCAGGAAGACCATACAAGACCAGACCTTGGCTGAAGAACTGCCTCTGATCCCAGCAGTACCCGCGGGAAGCATGGCCAGTTTCAGCTGTCACCCTGCTGCCAGGACAGGCTGCTGGCCACCACAGTCCCTCATTGCAAAGGCAGAGATGAGCCAAGATTGATGAAAACTGACCCAGACCACTTTGCCCCAAAGCAGAATAGGAACACTCGAATGTTCCCCTGCAACACTGGGGCCCATCTGGGGGAGGGAAAGGACATTGAGGAGCAGCAACATTGTCCCAGCTGCAAGATGTCATTCCCTGGGCTTTGCTCCCATCCTACCAAGCCCTAGCCCAGCACTTCCAGCAGTCACTTTTGAAAGAGCTGGCTGTCTCAGGGCTGCCCACAGCAAGCCCCCACAGCCTGCCGAGCCCCTGTGGTGGCACAGCCTCCCCACTGGCCTGTGCTCGGCCACCCCCGCGTCTCCGAGCTCTCCCCGTTTGCTAACATCCCCATTAGCTGGTAATGACTAACATTTAGAAAACATATTTCCTCCCACATGGTTCCAGAGGGGTTTGCAAAGTGAGCGACAAGAGCTCAGCACAGGGACTGCTTTGCTCTCTGGGGCGAAGAGCTGCAGCGACTCCAGGGTAACCACAGCCCAGGAGAAGCCCCACTCCCCAGTGCCGCTGTGGGACAGGGGTGATGCTGGCAAGGGGCTTAGCACTGGGGACAGATTCCTGCATGCAGAGCTGCATGGGAACAGGAGGTAGCCCCCAAACCAGGCCAGCATCTCCCAGGCATCAGTTGCTGCTGTCCCCAGCACTGCACCCCAGCACGGTCAATGCCCACTGGGCGAAGGCTGCCCAGGGACTACGAGCAGCGTGAGGGGCTTTGCACCACTGGTACCCACTGCCCCACACCTGCTGCGGGGGCTTGGAAAGCCAGCAAGACAACAACCAGGACAAACTTCTGCTACTTTCCTTATTTTCTAAATGCCTGGCCATTAAGCGTTTATTTTGAATTCCTTGCCACAGAGTCATTACGCATTCAGGTGGAGGGGAAAGTGAGCTCCGCGGGAGGCTGACAGTAATTCTGCATTAGTTAAGCATTAGCTGACAGACGTACAAAGCAAAGCCATTACTCCCGTCAGCCGCTCTGCCCCGACTCCTGTCCCTATTGTGGGGCTCCTCCAACCAACAGCTCCAGAGCGCCACATAAACGCAGAGACGAAATCCTGGCAAGGGGTGGGGGGCAGTCACAACGAGAGGTGAAAGAAAGTGGGGGGAAGGATTTTGTCTGGAACACAGTTTGGCAAATTGTTACCGTTGCATTTATTTATTTCCATGTTTTTCTGTTGAGGTGATGTCGTGGATACAAAGTTTTCTGAACGCACACGGGCCACTTAGGGTGGGCACACCAGAAGTAATGCTTCCATAGACATCAAGCTGCTAAATATTAAACAAATTTGAATTTATTTGAAATTCAGCCCATTAGTAATGATACTGTAAAACCACAACAACTCCCTAGAAAATTTGGCCTCCAAATAGCTTTGACTAAATCACTTACTACATACTAATCACTAAGTGCTATTAATAGGAAAACAAATACATGGAGAGATGACTGGGTACAGCCAGGATCCAGAACACTATAAAAGATCAATGCTGCTTTTCTGCAGAGTAAACTTTTTAAAACATTAACTATATAGAAAATCAATGGAAATTACAATTCCCTATGATTACTGTTGTTGGGTGCAAAGTCAAAAGATCATGGAGCAGATCATTAAATCTCTGTAGTATTTCTGGATGCTTCCATCATCAGCCCGTCTAAGCCCCACACCAGCCTGAGCGCTGTCCTGTCACCAGAGATAGCGACCCCACGGTTAAGAAACACTCTCAGGGCTACCAGGAAGAAATTTCCAGTATGGTAGAAACCCAAACTGGTGTCTCAGTGAAGTCCTTGTCTGACGGGCTGACCAAGTCTCAGACAAGTCCTGCCTATCTCGTACTATTTAATGCAAAATTACATCCAGAAACCTAAACAGTCTGTTATAAAACACTTAAAATTACAACAAAGCAAACAAAAAAAATCCTCGTAGCCGTCTATTCTGGCTGTTTACCAGATGACATGCATGTTAGAGGGTGTTGCACAAGCAAGTGCAGAGATACAGTGGGAACAAGACCTGCACTCCGTGTGTCAGTCTGTGTGAGGGGCCTGCAAACACAGACAAGGAGGCTCAAGAAGAATTAAATTTACCACACTCTACGATCCTGAAGAGACTCAGCTGAATACTTATCTTCAAACATCTGAGCAAGACCTGCTGACATTTCAGTGCAATTAATTCCTCCTGGTAGCAGTTCTTGCTATTTTTGCCCCCAATACTGTCACTGCTGGGCAGTTTCAGTCCGCTTCCTCTCCATGGGGAGACAGTGCCAGCAGTGAAGATGTTTCCCTTTAACACACCTCAGAACAGCTTTTGTCACCTTTTAATATCTTCTACAAGCAGGCCATACGTCGGGAGGGAAGCGAGGATGGCTGGCACAGCACCGCATGCGGGTGGCACCTCGCTGTGCTCCTGAGCACCCCAGCAGCACTGTGCTGCCTGCAGGGCTGCTTTGGGGGTGCTCTGCCCCAGGCCCAGCAGCTCAAGCCAAAACAAACCCTTTCAGTGAACTAAACTAACAGCAGAGGAGAAAAGAACGGTGAATTCTGAGACCCACGAACCTCCTGTTGTATTTCTTCAGTTTTAAGTCTAAATCTAATTCACAGCTGAAAGGCCCTATAAGCCCATCATTCCTTTTAGGATCTGTGGGGAAGACACAAAGCAAAGCTCACACCCGTCAGACTTTCGGACAGTCCCACAGTGCTTCTTGCTCAACGCACAAAGGTTTCTAATCAGTAAGTCTCTCTCCCTTATTCTCTTTCTCTTCCCCTTTAGGTGGGGAGGAGGGTTAACAGAGAGCATCTGTTGCAGGTTTGGGGCTGCCCTGACCCCAAACCACAACACTGTTTCACCTTGTCTCTCTCCCACCTTTAACCACTTGGACATCACTCACCTTTTAATGACTGGCTTCAATATTTTATTGCCCTGTACCGCTTTCTGTTAAACCATCCTTTATTATTTCCCTCCTGCCTGTTAGACACTCCCCTTAATAAATTATTAAAGCATGTATTTAGATCACAGAAGCAAAGAAATTGGATTACATTGATCCACGGCTATTTGCTCCCACACTGTTTCTTCAGGAACCGACACCCCTGCCATGCTTCATTCATGTCAGACCTCCACACCAAACTCTCACCTCCAACATTTTCACCAGCTCGGTGTGTGGCTCACCTGGGAGGCAGGGTGGGCACGGAGCAGGGGCTGCTCTTTGTGGGGGGGATGTCCAGGGGGGGACGCAGGGCCTGCACCCCGCTGGGTGGGTGCTCTGCAGGACAAAAGGGGGTTGGTCCCCTCCCAGAGCGGGGTAGCAAATTTGAGAAGAGGTATTTCCTCCTCCTTACATTCCTC
This sequence comes from Todus mexicanus, assembly GCA_013389965.1. Classification (NCBI taxonomy): domain Eukaryota; kingdom Metazoa; phylum Chordata; class Aves; order Coraciiformes; family Todidae; genus Todus; species Todus mexicanus. Next base: position 36,243 of record WEIS01024082.1, on the reverse strand, counting down.
TTCTCTTTTGCACCGTTTTTCTTCAAAAAGAGACCAGACAGATTTTGTTTAAATCCTTTTCCAGACTCTCCTGCAACACCGCTGTCCCCACGCAGCCCTGCGCGGACACGGGCGGCTGCCACGGCCTCACAGGGACAGCGCATGGCAGCAGCGTAACCACGTCCCGTGGCAGCGTGGTGGGAACAGGCAGCTGTAGAAGGAGCTCCCAAACACAAACGCATCACGAAGAGATTGTAAGGGAATTTCTATTCATTTTTACCCACGGACAAAACACTCCAGTTAGCTCATCCTGCCGTGTCACTGTCTTTGACACAACAATGTAATTTCGAAGGGAACCCAGCTAAACAGCCAGAGAAGCGTGATCTGCAGGGTACGGTGAGTAAACCCTCTCAGTACCAAAAGCAGCCTGTGCCTCCGGGGAGCTCGTAGTTCTGCCATCAGGAGGGGTCGAGGTACCCCATCCCAGGGGAAAGGCTGTGCCTGCAGCCAGGCTGGGGCAACCACCGGGACCCCCCAGCTCTTTCTGCACAGGCACTGAGGAGCCCAGCTGAGCCCAGTGCTGGCTCCCAGGTGGTGCACTGCCCTGCTGGTTAATTGCAGATGATGCACAACGAGGGCAAAACCCACTTAGCTTCAACAACTTGCTTCTGTGGGGAAATTCGTCTGGATCCAGCTCGGTGTATTCAAAGCGGAATAGCTATTTCTCACCAACTGAATCCATCATCAACCTTATTCCAAGCTCTAAAGTTAGCCCAGGCTGAAAGTACAGACGAAAACTAACATGAACCAGGTAACTGGGTTTGTGCCCAAGCACAGCTGATTTTGTGTGCCAGTGGCACAGAGGATTGTTTTCCACAGTGAAAAATCTTCTATTTCTGAGGGGATGCAGTTTCTTAGGGCAGACAGGTTCCAGACGCTGGCATGAGGCTCCCTGCTCTGCCCAGGCCAGCACACGGGACCCCAGCAGCACAGGGAGCTCCTGCCTTTGTGGGACTGTGGGACCAGGTCTTGGCCCTTTGCAGGGGGATGCTGGACGTGCCAAGTGCCCCAGCAGCCCGGCTGCACCCCTCGGCCTGGGGAGCCCCCAGCCACAGCCCTGCTCCAGCATGAGGGGAAAGGAGCGGGTGTTTTTCTCCTAAGACTTCTCGGTTCCCCAATAAGATATTTAAAGGGATCGGTTTCATTAGCGGAATTGGCAAGAACAATCGCACAGCTGTACAAAATAGCGTCTGACTCCCAGGTAGGAGGCAGAACAAAGAAACAGCAACAAGTTCCTGCCCGGTTCAGCTGCACAAGCTTCCCGCGGCAGCACAGCCTGATTTTTCAGACAAAACAACTTTCAATCCAACCCGCGATTTTAATGAAGTGAGGGCTGGTGATTTTCCCAGCCTTGTGGTGTCTCCGAGCCCGGCCCCGGCTCCCCCCAGGGCCCGGGGCTGGGGCGGGTCCCTGTGCCCGGCGAGCCGAGCCCTGCCCGCGGCTCTGCTTCTCCTTCGCGTCCTCCCCTCGCCGCCTCCCGGGCGNGCCGGAGGCGGCGCTGCCTCCGGGGGCTCCCCGCGCAGAGCAGCCGAGGGGGCTCGGGGCGCCCCTGCCCCGCGGACCCGCCCGCCCGGCCGGACACCGGCAGCTGCCGCAGGACGCCGCTGGGCTCGGGGTTCCAGGCGGGTTTCTGTCCCCACCAGCAAGAGCCGAGGCGACTCGGCATCTCTGGGCTTTCTCAAGCCCCTTGGGATAACGCCGAGTCCACGCAAGTGCTGCTCCAGCCTGGGAATGCCCGTCCAAAGCTTGTAACGTAACTCTCAAGCTTCCCTAAGGAGCCACTCGCATCTCCCACTTGCCTTTAAGACGCTGCCCTCCCAACCCTCCCAGCCCCTTCGCACAGAGACAGAGAACTGGTACCCCACAGGATACCCCGAGAGCTCAGCCAGAGCAAGCACAGCGTGGAGAAGTGCATTTGTGGCCGAACAGCTTCAAAAGGGATGGATGGAGCACAGTCTGGTGTAGAAAGGGCTGGTTTTGCCTTCCCTTACCCCGTAGGTCTCTGCTTTAGGGCTCCAGGCACATGGCATCACTTTGAAGTGATGGAAAAAAGCCAAAGGCACTGAAGGAACCATTCAGCGAGCTCAGGAAAGGTGTGACGACCCTGATGGGAAAGGCAGGAGTTGTAGGCAGAGGCACTAGCTAGCCAGCTGCTGGAGTAATTAGTAACCACCCCGGCTACTGCCAGGGATGTGAGCCCAGGATCTTTAGAGTATCTACTTTGCTCATTCATCCAGGTGACTTCTCTAAAGCAATTACTCCCTGGAGCTCTAAACAGTACAAAAAGCACCAGAGAAGTCAAGGTATTAGCAATAGTTTCAGTGAGTCTTTACAAGGATGGAAGGAAAAAAGAAAAAAATAATAAATAATAATAATGAAAAAAAGAGTTGCTGATTCAATGGGTAAACTCCTGGAACTTGAGGCACATTACAACCTTGTTCACAAGGGTAAAAACCTTCCCAGTTATTAGATGCCTCTCCTCTGCTGAGGTACCTCGACACTCGTATCACATCCAATCATCTTTTTGCGATAAAAATCAATTTCTTAAAAATTAACAGCATGAGGCTTGTTTTCACAGCCACAGCTCGTTTCTGTGGCCTCTAATAGGCTCCCAATGTATCTCCAAATCCTCTGTAAAATACGGACTCAAAACAAGCAATTCTAGTGTCTTTTCTCCAAAACCAGCACCAATAAAATTGTTCTCCCTTCTGCTAATGGAGNCTGCTTCTCCTTCGCGTCCTCCCCTCGCCGCCTCCCGGGCGGGCGGAGCGGGGCAGGGGGAGACCCCGAGACCCTCGGGCCGCGTCTGCCTCACACCCGGCCCGGCCGAGCGAGCCTCGGACGCCTCATTCGATTTCTCTCCTCGGCCCCCCCTTTATCTCTGTCTGAAGCGAACCCCGACCCGCAGGCGGGGCTCCCGCAGCCCCTCCCCTGACACCGGGGCTCCTCACGGCTTCACCGCGCCGAGCTCCGTGACGGCCCGGCCCACCCCAACCCAGCTCGGCCCCCCGCCCAGCCCTGCTCGGCCCAGCCCCCNCTCAGCCAGAGCAAGCACAGCGTGGAGAAGTGCATTTGTGGCCGAACAGCTTCAAAAGGGATGGATGGAGCACAGTCTGGTGTAGAAAGGGCTGGTTTTGCCTTCCCTTACCCCGTAGGTCTCTGCTTTAGGGCTCCAGGCACATGGCATCACTTTGAAGTGATGGAAAAAAGCCAAAGGCACTGAAGGAACCATTCAGCGAGCTCAGGAAAGGTGTGACGACCCTGATGGGAAAGGCAGGAGTTGTAGGCAGAGGCATTAGCTAGCCAGCTGCTGGAGTAATTAGTAACCACCCCGGCTACTGCCAGGGATGTGAGCCCAGGATCTTTAGAGTATCTACTTTGCTCATTCATCCAGGTGACTTCTCTAAAGCAATTACTCCCTGGAGCTCTAAACAGTACAAAAAGCACCAGAGAAGTCAAGGTATTAGCAATAGTTTCAGTGAGTCTTTACAAGGATGGAAGGAAAAAAGAAAAAAATAATAAATAATAATAATGAAAAAAAGAGTTGCTGATTCAATGGGTAAACTCCTGGAACTTGAGGCACATTACAACCTTGTTCACAAGGGTAAAAACCTTCCCAGTTATTAGATGCCTCTCCTCTGCTGAGGTACCTCGACACTCGTATCACATCCAATCATCTTTTTGCGATAAAAATCAATTTCTTAAAAATTAACAGCATGAGGCTTGTTTTCACAGCCACAGCTCGTTTCTGTGGCCTCTAATAGGCTCCCAATGTATCTCCAAATCCTCTGTAAAATACGGACTCAAAACAAGCAATTCTAGTGTCTTTTCTCCAAAACCAGCACCAATAAAATTGTTCTCCCTTCTGCTAATGGAGCCAAAAGAAAAATAAGCCTTGCAAGGATTGTATTTCTTTCTTTCACTGCAGCACAGCACTAAGTCCTCCAGCTGTAGCTCCAAAGCACTATCTCCCATCTGAAGCAACTTGCCTTCTTTGTACCCAGATGTGCAGCAAGAGCCGGCTCTTGCCTGTGGCTGTGTTTCCTGATTGAGTCCACTTGGCCGACCGAGTCAGACACAAACAAAGTCTTTGTTATTTACTGCCTTGCTGCTTTGCTGTTGGAAAGTTTCACCAGCAAAGGGGTTTCTATGACTCACAAGTGCTCAATCTACAGCGCACAGGCTGTGCTTGGTTTGACAAGCCAACGAATCCTACCCACAGCCTGTGTCTGCATCTGACTTTTCCACCCAGTTGCCGACAGCAGAAATTTCAGTATGGTTTAACCCAGGAGCCTGAACGCTTAGGACAGAAGATGAAGAGGATTGAAACCTCGCAGCTTCCACAAGAAACAAGTTACCTGCTGCTGCAGTTTCGGCGTAGCTCACAAGAGGCAGCAGATACATTTCCAAGAAGAGTTTCTACTTCCCTTCATCTCATTTGCATTATATGTCTTGCTTCGATGCATCTAATCAGTTTACAGAAATTACACAGTCTAGCACTCTTCCCTCCACAAGTCAGCGAGAAGCCCCAAGCAGATGTTACTAGACTGTTCCACTGAACCGCACAGGAAATGGCTACTAAATAAAGCAAAACACAGTAAAGCGATAGTGATACTAATTAAAGCAATCCAGGGATGCTTCTTTTGCTTTTCATACCCTAGAAATCCTCACAAAGCTTTACAGCGCAATGCAGCACAAAAAGTGCTCAGGAATTAGCACATGTCTGAGCTGAAGGTTTGAGGTCCACTAGGTCTCCCCAACACCCGTGTGTAGTCTGGCATACTCTCTGATTACAAGATGGCATATTTAAATAAAGACCCACCACTTCTCTAGTTGTGGCCATCTATTTGATAAGGGGCAATGCATCATTTTATTTACCATCAGCACCAGCTTTTAAAAATTATTATTATTGTGTTTTACTATAAGGAGTATAACTAAGGGAGTGCCTTCAGTTACCACCCGGCACTTAGAATCAGAGGATTTGGGGTACCCATTGTCAGGATACAAACCCGGGTACTCTGAATAAAGAAATCCTTATACAAACAGGACTGTTACAGACACTTTCTACATGGCTTGCCTAAAGTTACATGGAAAAAACTACGACAGGCAAGAAAGTCCAGGAAAAAGGATCGTGATTCTAGTGATCTCTCAGCTCTCAGCCTTAACACAGCCTTAGAGGATTAGAGCCTGTTGCCGACTTTTACCTGCGTGGAGCCTTCCAACTTCTGCAACACCTTCTGTCTTTGTTACATAAGGTGGCTTTGATTTTAAAACACCCCAGACATATTGAGACAAATATCCTGTGCAAATAAGTGAACAACGATCAGACACAACAGAGGACAACCAGAACTAGGGAATACAGCATAATCATCACACACATCAGGAACGGGATTGACCTGGAGCCTCAGGTCAGCATTTCTGAAATATTTGATATCGGAGCTTTAGTGTAGCCCCAATACACACAAACCCAGCACTGAACGCAGGTTACACACCTTAAACTGATCAGAACTCAACAGTTCTCAGCTACCGAAACTTGAGACTAAGATTTAGTCAGGAAATCAGGAATTATAATTACAGAGGGTGACAGAATTTGTCCGTGATCATTTCTAAACCATTAGCTCTCACTGAAGGGATATTAAGAAGCTGCTAAGATATCAAAGTAGCTTAAGCACTGTCAAGTCAATGCCATACGTCTTTTCATTTGTAACAGACCTGAGAATGGAAATTCTCTTTCCCGTACACGTTCCACTTACATCCCCAAAAGTACCAAAGAGGAACATACCAAATAAAGTAGGTACTTTTAAAAAGATCATCAAAAAGTTTACAGCACAGAGATGAGCACAAAATGAAGGATAAAGGCCTTAGGCGCACATCGTTTATTCAGCCCATAGACCAGTGAAAATCAAGCACCATGTAAATAACTTCTTAACACAAGAGGAAATATCGTCTTGCCTGGTACCCACACAGCACTATCTTCTCTAGCAAAACTCAGAACAAAAAAAAGCAAACTAAAACCATATCAAAATATTTGTGTATGCCCAACCCTCAGTATCACAGGTAACTACAAAAAAATCCCAGGCAACAAAAGTTTGAGAAAGAATACAGAATCAGAAACTGCTTAAAAGAACTGTATCTAAAACCATTAAAATAGTTAATTATCAAGCTTCCATTCTCACGCATACAGGCACTAAAGCAACAGCACTCACTCAGTGTTTAACAAATCAACCAATATTTGTATTTTTCAACACATCTGTTGCTGCCACTGTACCACAGCCAGGTACATAATCCCAGCCTCTCTACTCGTGCTTTGCATTTGAAGAACACTAGAAATCATCTTCATAAACAAATAACTTATCTTTCTTAATCCTATATCGTAGCTGAGTGCTCAAGGGGGCCTGAGCAGATAGGTTTTCCCACAGCCCATCCAGGATTCACACTCCACCTGGGAACTGCACGGCACAGAAACAGCCAACTCTGCTTTGCCCAGGTTTCACACGCAGCTTTTTAAGAATATGCACAAGAAAAATGGTACTAATTGAAGCCTGCTTTTGCAGTTTATAGATTAGTTTAGACAGATGTATCATGAAAAGGCTCTTACCTGCAGCAGGACCCTCCTCCTGACACACTGCAGCAGCAGGCAGCCCTGCCAGGTGGAGCTGCCTGCCCTGGCACGCTCCTGCACCTGCCCATCACTGGCTGCCAGCTGGTGGAGGGAGATAGAGAACACAAGCAAAGGGAGAAGTGTGCTTTCCTCCCTGGCCTGCCATGGGTAGAGAGCACGCCAGACTCCTTTCGCCCATGGGACTAAAAGGCAAAGTGAGGGCACTGTGTCCTCCTCTTCGGCTGGGCTGCAGCAGCTCCTGGACTCTGCGGCACTTCGGTCTGCTCAAGGAGGAGAGGGCCTCAGATGCCCCTTTGCCCTCCACAATTTGAGCTCAGTTCCCATCTCCCGGTGAAGGGCTGGCAGTGAGCGCCATTCCCCCTCAGCAGCTCTGAGCAGCAAGGCAGCGCAGCCGCCAGCCTCCTGCTCCTGTCACCAGTGCTCCTCGTCCCGCCTCTGTCACCTTAGGTGCGTGGCATGAGAGAAAGTATCAGACTGAAATGCAGCTGTGATGTTGGCAAGCTGCAAAAAGAAGTTATGTGCCCCAAAATGCACATTTAAAATGAGGCAGTCCCTTTCTCTTGCCTTGGTTACTCAAACTTTGCCAGGCGTTTGCAGAAGGGCTATGCCTTGACAGAAATCTCCTTTACTTCAAATAGAACAATTAAGTTCAAAAGCAGGTCAGAATAGTGCCGGTGTTTGTCTGAAAAATACTTTAAATGCAAGTTCTCTGTCAGAAAAGTAAATCCAGCTAAAGATGTAAGAGCGCAAGATGAAAAATCCAGTGCCTTTAAAATATATTACCACATGAGCCCCGAGGACATCTAAATCAACGGTAGTACTGGTGATATGAAAAGTATTCAATAATTCAAGCACTCTGGGCCATATGTCAGCCTTAACTACAGATGAAAGTTATCTTTCCTTTTTCTACTTGAGCAGGATTCTGGTTAAAATCTCATCTGATACATTTTCTTCTTTGTAAAACACGACGTAGGCCTCAAGCGACTACTGCACAAGTGAGCAGTTTGGGAAATAAACAGCAGATTGATCAAAGGATGCGTTGAGAGCGACTCGGTGTCCACAACACGCCTCCTGCAGGCCTCTGACATGAGCCACACTTCAGATTTATTCCCATCCTCAGGTGTAATACAAAGTTTTGAAGACCAGGAGACAGAGAACTGGTAAAGTTGCAGTCTCCTCCACCCCCAGCCTCAGGGAGCGGCTGTTTCACACAGCCCAACACTCCGCACAGAGCCGCTAGCTCTGAGGAGAGCAGCGACACTTCCAGAAACTCACAGGTGACTAACAAATGAGCAGCAAAAGCAGCTAAGCGGGAATTCAATCCCGTTCCCTCACTCTTCACACCAGCGGCCTGCACAGAGGCTCTGCGTGTGTGTGTGTGCTGGAGGTTTTGCTCCCACCCCTGAGGGGACACAACATGACGCTCCCCTCCAGCCCAGGGCACGTGGCAGGGCAGGTGGTACCCACCCTGCCTGCCCTGGGACACCGCTTCAGTGCGCTGACAGAGCTGGGGGCTCCCTTACACCACACCTCAGCCACCCAGCAACTGCTTCCCTGAAGGAAATGGTATCAGCTGTTTTAAAGTGTAGTAGGTCTTAAATATTTACCCATTTGAGTTGGTTTGCCTTCTCCTTTACTGACCTGTGGTGGTGCTGCACATCATCACACCGTCCTGGCACACTCCTCAGTACTGTGAATGTTTGTTAAGGTCCATTGATCTTTTTAACCAGTTTAAAATTGTGCATACCTTACACAAACACCTCACTGAAGGAGAAACAAGTATTCTTGTTTGTAATAAAGACCACTTCTAACAGCCAATGAAATAAGTATCTAAACGACTCTACAGTCTGCTCAGAAGGTTCCTCAGGAAAATAAATTCAAAGGTCACAATTCATTTAGTTGACAAATGTTCCACAAGGCTTGGGGTTTGTTGGGGTGGGCTTTTTTTGGTCTGTTTGTGGTGTTTGTGTTGGTTGATTCAGGGTTTTTTTCCATTGTTAAATGAGTGAGGTTTTAAACACAACCTCCTCTGTGCACAGGCATGCTGAGTTTAGAACTTTGCGTTTTTATTTTTCTCTAATTTCATACCAGTACGGCTACTAACTTAAACCGAATTCTCTTGAAAAGTAGAGAACCACAGAAATAAACCACTGGTATCCAAAATGCAGGTTTGCACTGGTTTTGCCTTGCTTAGCTCCCTCAAATTTCCTTTTCACATGTGAAGGTCGAGGCTCAAATTGACTCCTAAACTGGCAACATAACACCCCTTTTCACTTTTTTATATGCCTCATTTCTGTTCTTCAGTGCAGATGCCTACCTCTTTCACTGTTTATTTCCTTAGGATATTTATTTTAGCACCTTCCCCATGACACAGAGGAGTTGGGGTTTATGCACACAAGGTGCCAGCTCCCCCAGTTGTGACTGGAGCCCTCTGCAGGGGCAGCAGGACCTGATCAATCCCTCCGTGTGCCAGAGCAGCACTGCAACTTCCCATTCCCTGCTTTTGCAATGAGAGATTTTACACCATGACAGATAAACTCTTCAGCAAAGTTCACCTCGAAACCTCAACCTCAAAGTGTTAAAAATGAAAAACCCTTAAATGATACAAGTTATTACATTTAATCCCTTTGGGGGAGGCGGGGAATGATTTTGTGATTAAGGACCTACTGTGGGGCTCAAGAGAATTAGTTCAATTCCAGGCTCTGAAACAAGCTTCCCGGTTCCCCTGGGAAAGCCTATGCAATCTCCTGTCTCCCATGGACACCAGCTGGGTAATTTAAAGGTGCGTGTATCCCTCAGACTGCAGTATCAACAGCCAAATAAATGCACAGGTAGGAGTTGTGGGCTGCAATCATTTTAAGGACTAGTTAGCTATCCAAAGGCGGAGCTACCATTGAGTTATCACATACCACAGAAGTCATACTTAGGTTTTAAAAACCGGTATTAGAGGGAGTCTTGAAAAGTAGTAAGTTACACTCTTACTTATTCTTGGGCTGGCAGCTAGTTCCCAATAGTTTTAGCTAATGTATTAAGTGAATGAAAAAAGCCACAAGATAAAAATAGGTTGGCAGGTCTTGCAGAAAGACACTACTCAGTTCTCAAGCACGGGACTATTTTCGACAGTTTGCGCTGCCGGGAAGTTTTGCTCAGTAAGATCTATAGCTGGCAATGCTACTTGGCAAAATTAAATTTATGAATTGATTTAATTAATAGGATGAACAAATTGAATAATGAAAACTCATCTGACAACACGGGTTATGACAGAGCAAATAAAGCAAGTACTATCAGAAAAACATAATATTGAAGCCTCTGTGCAGCCTTCGACACAGCGAAGTGCTCCACTATACAACTCACAAAGCGTTAGCCTATTTGGTAAAAGAAAAAGATTTACTTACTCTGATAAGCACGCATATTAGTTCTTAGCTAGTCACTACCAGCAATTGCCTCCTACAATTATGAAAAGCAACTGTCATAACTGTCACACACCAGAAATATATAAAATAAAAACTACTTCACATTTTTAAAGTCATTGCAATCATTTAAAAATTTTACTCCTTCCTGAAAAAAGTACTGTGCCTATTACGGTTGCAAGTAATACCTACGATGCATTTAATACATTACAGAAGTTACTTTCAGTAACTTAATATGTGCTTCATATATATTTAAACTATTTTCTTCATGAAAGTAATTGCCTCTTTCAGAAAGTAGAAAAATCCACACGAGGTTTCAAGATCAGTATTGCTGGCATTGTTTCTTTACGTTCAGTCTATAGGCAATAATTTAGCCTAGATATTAAGTACTTGCAGAGCATCTACCATTTATTTTGCATGTATTAAATCCAAGTATACTTTATCTTTTAGTACAATGGGTGTTAAATTTTTTAAATCTAGTGTTTGGCTTGCAAATACAGATTAAGGTAGTTCTTCATGTTGATTTACCTTACTGCTGTTCCAAGTACAATTATTTCAATTCTTTCCTCAGTTGTTACAGTTTCAAGATATAATGAAATTGAAAAGTTAAAATCCCCAAATATAAACCTAAAACCCCAAATATAAACCTAAACCCAAATTGCCAATTCCAAGAAAATTCAGCATTCAAGAGATCACAATTGTTTTAAAGCTGTTGGTTTAGGTGAGCAAGCAAGACCAATAGTTACAAGTAACACCAACTAGTTCAGACTCTAGTCAGTCCTTTCACCTTCATCTCTCTAAAAGGTAAAAAGTGAAAACAATTGACAGACTTACCATGAATTTAAAGAAATTCCATCCACCCCATCTGACATGCACTGAAAGCCAAGTCTGACCAGACCTGCCCTTTATTTCTAACTTGAATAATCAGATGAAGTTCAACCACAAGGTGAAAATGGTGACAACTGTGTAAAACAGGTAACTTTATTTTGTTCAGCAGCTTCAAATTTAAAATTAAAGGCAAAACTCTGATGCTCATGAACATTTGTTTTAACAGAAAAGCCTTCTTGAACTTTCCAGAAGCTCTTATATGCTGGAGTGCAACATACACGCGGTTACAGGACTTTTACTACTTGCCAGTGGTGTTGACAGTGTTATCTTCATTAAGCTGCCGGTGGTGCTGTACTGGTTTAACATGAATAGCTGTGACAAAATGCAACAAATACTGTAAGACAGTTGTAGTTCCAGTATCTGGTCACCCTCCCCACATCTACTTCATCTAAACATTAATTCTTCTCTTCCACCAGTGAAAGCCTAATTGCCATCTCTGTTTCATTTTACTGTATTATCAAACTTCATGATTTGAGCCCCACACATCTACAGAACCAAAGGCAAAGCCCCATAGAAAAGCTCACCAGCCTTCCTACACACCAGGAGGTATTTCCCTCTCAAGGTCTGCAGCCCTGCAAGTGGAGCACATAATTGCTTAGTCATTAAATACTTCATTTAAACTGACTGTGATCTACCTTTTCAAATCTACTCTCAGTGAACCACAGATGTCCAGAAAATGATCCCCCCCCACACCCCCCCACTGTGGAACAGTTTAAAATGAGAACTTTAAACTCAAGTTACATCTACAGCAATACCTACTATTTTTTCCCACCTATTTCAAATTCCAAATAATAAACTACATTATTATATTTCTACTGTCAATCACTCTTCATTTTACTTGGATGACATCAGTAACAACCACAAAGGCACCTATGTGGTAAGTACCTTCGTTATGAAAAAGCCAAAGAAACCCACTGGACTTGTATGATTTAGAAAGCACCTGGTTATTTCAATATAGAAACAGTATCCTTCAGGCTGAGACTGGGTTGAAGAAAGATGGCCGTTGTTTTCATTATCTAAATGAAACTAAATTCTCCACCTAGAATAGATGTATGGGTGTCACCATTGTGAAAGTTTTACCTAGAAATGATTTACAGTTATTAAACCAAACAGCTACAGAGCGTTGTCACTCTCATGTGGCACCTGCAAAAGGCCACATATCCCTCCAAACAGTGGCCGTTTTGCAGGTTGGTATCAAGAATATCCCAGAAGTCCAAATCCGTTAGCAGGTGCTGAAAGAAGAGACGGAAAATTATCCTTTGCATCTGACACTCCTGTTTGGAAATGGTTTTTATTGTCAACTGTTAAAACAAGCAGTAAAGTCTCCTTTCGTTTGCACAGGACACTGTGTGGGTTTTTAGGTCTAAAACCACCCAGCTTAAGAAATGCCAGTTATCTATCTGAAAACAGGTATAGAAACAGAGAAACAGGCACTGTGGACAAAGCAGTGACACCACACACCAACAGCTGCAAATGCCTTCCCCTTTATCATTCATAGTGCCCTACTTTAAAAGATGTACAGCCAGTGAGCTGCAAGTATAACCTTCCTGTACAGCAGAGCACGCTGACCTGCAGCGTTACTCATCTTTGCACTACAAAGTAAAACGCTCCCTGATGTTAACGGTAGCCTGTACACACCAGTTAAAACACAAACTGACCAACTCAGCCAACTGGTATGAAAAGTTAAAGCCAGATTTTGAGTGATTTTGTCATGACAAACATCAGATGTCATTTGAGGCTGGTTCTAAGCCAGGATTCAATCCATGGCCACGACATAGGTCGCTAGTTTTGATACCGTTTGTGCCTAGTATTCCTCCCGAGAAATCACTCGGCACTAACATTGACAGCTGTCAGGACTGCACATGCGGTTTCTTTTTACACTATCGTTTAATAAAAGAAAATTTAGTAAAGCAGACAGCACAGTATTTTTTGTCAACTTCCCTATTTAAATCATTAAATCAATATTTAATTTATAACAACACACCATACTCTAATCCTATGCATCCAAGAATATTCATGTTTAAA
>WEIS01024082.1:0-14908 GCA_013389965.1 Todus mexicanus | reverse complement strand
TTTTTTTTTTTTTTTGCACTGACGCTTAACGCCAGCGAGAGCAGAATGGCTACAAACCCTCTTGTCACAGCTTTCCAAGCCCCCTTCGCAAAGCCTTGGCAGGCAGGCCCCGGCCCGGCCCCCGGGACAGCCCCGGTGCGGGCAGCTGAGAGCCCTGAGGCCTGGAGAGCTCCGCTCCCCGAGTGCCTCCAGAGCTCAGCCAGGTTCGGTTTGGCAGCAGGACCGGTTCGGTTTCCTCAGCATCGCCGCTGGGGCAGCAGGAGGCGGCAGCAGGAGCCCTGCGCTGGCTAATCTCTGCACGGCCAGCGCCACAACCTCCCCCCCTCAGCGTTCCGCCCGGCTCTCGGGCACTCACTCTGGGCTGGAGCCATCCCCTGGGCGCCCCTTTCCACCGAGGCGCAGCCGGGAGCAGCAGGACCCGGCCTGAGGACACGGGGCGGGGCGGGCTCNGGGCTCGGCGGCTGCTCCGGCGGGGCCCTTAGGGCGGCCTGCGGCCCGGGCAGCCTGGGCCCCGGGGCTGGAGGGGACTGCCCTGGCTGGAGGGCTCTGCCGGCGGGCTTGCCTTGCCCTGCCCTCCTCGATTCGAGCTTGTTCAAACCTGCTCGTGCTGCGGTAGCTGCTTCTCTGCCCGCGAGTTTTTCCCGTGGAATGCATTTCTTACAGCCCCGGGTGCCCCCCAGCACACCAGGCATTGCCCTGTGCCACCTGCAGAGCGTGACCTCAAGCAGCCCTCTCTTGTCTGAGAGCACTGGCGGGTTGACTGACAAACCCTCTGAAGTTACAGCTTACAGGATGTCAAAACCCTGAAAAGAGGGGGTTTTTTAGTGTCTAAAAATAAGTCTGATAGAGATTTTTAAGATGAATCAGTGTCTTAAACTTAGCAGGTGCTCTGTAGCAGGTAGGGAGGCGGACGCACCAACAAAAAGAGATCGCCTGGTGCTGTCACGGCGTTGTTGCTATGCCTGTACAAACTGTAGGGTTCTGGGAAGTGTGCCTGGCTAGTTACAGCTGCCAGGTGCCAAAGCGATAATCTCGGAGAAGGTTCTTAGAATGAGGATAAAAATAAATTAAAACTTCGAAGTTCATATTTTGGAAAGGTATTTTTCATTTTTTTATTTTAATGCTCTCTATATCGTACGAGCATTTTCCTGCAGACTTTGTTATCTAAAGCTTGACTTTCTGCCTACAGGGTGCTGTTTCTCAAATAGCAGGGTTTCACAGGATGCCTCATCTTGCCCCTCTCACTTCAGTGACTAGTTGTAGGGGGTTATGCCAGTCAGGGAACAGTTAATTAGCTGTAATTGCTGGCAGTGGTTTAGCTTCCCCAGAAGGGAGGTGAAGGACAAGCCATAACTACTGGGCTGTTGGCAGTAATTAAGACTAGTTAGCTGTTCTGTGGCTCAAGTCAAGATGCTGTAATCTCCTCCCCTGAATTCACCTGCAAACCACTTAGGAGTAAATTTGCAGTTTGGAAAACTGCAGTAGTAATGGTCGTAACAGGTATATTTCTTCTAATCTAATTCTCTAGTTGCTTTACTGTGGTAAATAGCTCAGCAGTACTTGCGAGTGAAAGGAAAAAATTTCCAGAGTGAGGCGAAGTGAAACACTTTAGCTGAAAGTTAAGTTTATGCTAATGAGAGCTTCACTCCAGGTGGAATTCTAGCTTTGACTGGAATGTTGTCAAATATTGACCTTGTGGAATAGAAGCTGAAATCTAACGTGGACTTCAGGTGAAACAGCTCCTTGTAGACAAACATTAGCTGGCTAAGATTTTTTTTAAAACAAATTAGGAGTATGAACTTGAAATGCTGCTTGGCATTTAGTGGCAATTTCAACAGAAAGACCACGGGAAAATGATGGCGGTAAGAAGAAAGATCAATTTAAAGACCAAAAAAAAAGGATTAAAATGAGGTTGTTGGGCTAATGTTTGCTGTGGGTTTTTCCCGATACATGTGTGTTACCTAGAGATCCATGTATCAGGGCACTCCCAAGTTTCTACAAAGCAATCATCAACATCACGCTGCTACAAATAATCCCTTGATTAGCTGGCAAATGGCCAGCTTCTCATTTTAATTAACATTATATAGATAATGGAACTTAATTGTTTCCTGATGTACTTAATCCTCCAAAATGTGATACTTCTTTTTACTTTGTGGAGGGGCTATTTAAGCTATTCTTAATCTAACTGCCAGTATTCTCAAAGATGTCTAAAATACTCTGATTTCTCAACTGTATCGATTTTCTTTTCCGTAAGTGGGATTTTTTTCTTGCAGTTAGTGAAACTCTGTCGTGCTTTTTTAGCTAAGGTTGTGTGAAGCTACTTTTGACTGTACTTTTATTACGTGTAAATGCTCATTAGTTGGTTTTCTCTGCCTGTTTAAGAAACGAGTGTGTACAGGGAAAAAGTGAATTCCTTTTATCTTTTACATAAAGATTTGACTGAATAGATGATCTAATTATGCTTGATATGCATCCTCCTTAGATCTCAAAGCTTTTGAAAGAAGACTTACTGAATATATTGCATGTTTGCAACCAGCTACAGGACGTTGGAGAAGTAAGTTTGATATTCCAAGGGATAAAGAGGGTTGTCCCTTTCAACCTTTTTAGATTTAGCAGTGTGTATCTTTGATTTTATGTTTGCCCAAACAAAAATCTGTGCTTATCTGTAACCTTATCTTTATCTTTACGATTCCTGTGGCATACATTCAAACACTCTGCAACAAGGTAATGCAACGTACCAAACTAATACTTCAGACAGAGTTAGAAAAATTAGGTCAAGATGGAATTGGCTTAAGGCTGAATTGTTCTGGAAACAGTTGGGACAGGAAGTTGTTGTATTAGTTTCTGGTTTGTTTGTTGGTTTTGGTTTTTTTTTTTGAAGGCTCAGACTTCCCAGACAGTCACCGTAGTTACTTGAACTAAATAGGATTGGGTCAGAGAGTCCTTATAAAATAGAAGGTGAAAAAGCTACAGCAGTGTGCCATAGGGGCAGAATGTGTCCTCTGTTCTAACAGGAAAGTTTGAAGGAGTGGGGAAGGCAAGAAATACCCCAGATATGCTGCCAGCTTTGGAAGTAGTCCCCGGTGGAAACAGAGCGCTTTTTTGTTGGGAGATTCTGCACAGGTTTCCATATTAAAAGCACAGACACTTTTTTTTAGAGGATATATAATAGCCTCTTCTCTCCCATGAGGCCAAGAGGTTAATTTCAAATGAAGGAACTGGAAGAATCACTGAAAAAGCGAAACCAACAAAAAAACCCAGCCCACCCCAAACCACAACCAACTAAACATCCCCGCCACACACCTTTTCTCAGAGCAATTGGGAGGCAACTAGGTGTTTTTAAGATCTGCCCAACTTCTGCACAGCTGCTGTAGGAATGCATTGTTAAATGAGATTTGCCTAACTAATACCGTGTTCACTAGCTAACTTTTCTTTCCTAACTGCATGTTTTTATAGTTCTGTAACTAACATAAAAGAGGGACTTGTTACTTTAAATGTAGTGGGCTATTTAATTTAATTCCTCCTCTTATCTTGGAAAAAAAAAAGGATTTATATGGAGAAGAAGCTCTATGCTTTGAATAGGTCTTTTCCAGTTCTCTTTTAGAAGACAACTTGCTAGGGTTACTGTGGAATTTTGATTACAATTTTGTAATATCGATATGGAATGTGCAACTTGCTAGTAAGTGATAGCAGTCTTAGAACCCTGAAAGTTTTGTTTCATGAATGTCTGAGCTTTGTTTTCAGGTTCTTTTCTATGATCCTAAATGCTGGTAACTATGGGTGTTCTCTTTTTTTTGGGTTCATTTTCCTGTTTTCTCCTTTTTTTTTTCTCTTTAATTCATCCCCCAGTAAAATACTCTATTTGCACCCAGAACTTTAGGCTCCCCAGAAAGCACTCAGAACTGCTATAAGCCCGATGAAAGTTGCAGTAATACTTTATGAGTATGCGCTGGAACGTGAGCTTTCTCTACCTTAGTGTTTTTTCTGTTTTCTTTTTCCACCAGCCTTTTGTGGTCTCTCAAAATCAGTCTGGTATCTTGTGTTACTCCAATATGTATCTGGCATTATCCATTTACAGCGAATCGATTATTCTTCCTAAGCCATTCAGGACGTGTAGAGGTTTTTGTTCATGTTCCTGCGCTAAAGCTAACATGCCTTCTGACTCGTTTAAATTTTGTGGGTTTTAATCTGCGTCAGCTTTCCATGTTTGTAATTGTGTTGATAGGGGTTGGGAGCATAATATAACTTGGATGTGCCACTGAAACTGCTGGCGCTGAGGCCTTAGGCTTTTCTTACGTACGAGAGCCAGCAGGCTGGAAGCTGTAGTTCTGCTCTGCACGTTAATGGTGCTGCCTTTCTGTTGCCCAGGCTGCTTAAGCTCTAATACCACACTGAACGTTTGGGACAACCCTTAGTCTTCCAACTCATACCTTTGCTAACTGTGCTATTTTAGAAGCTTTCATTTCTTCAAAGCATCAGGATGTTTTTACTTGACAGAATGCAGGTTTTGCTACCTACTTGTCCTGCCCAGGAGGCTTGTACAGAATCTTTATGGTTTCATGGAATAGAAGTTTCTTTGCCTATTTTCATGTCTGCCTTTCAAGTAGAAGCTTTTCCTCCCTCAGAAGTGGGAGAAGAAATAAATGCTTAAGAGCTGCTGCTGAAAAATAAATGCTTTTTAATAGGACTGAGGTATAGTACTGTTAACGATGTTTGTTCTTTTCTTTATCAGTGATTCTGATAGTGGTATCAGTCTGCACAGCAACTGGTGCTTGGAACTGGTTAATAGACCCGGAGACACAGAAGGTAAAGGTCAGGCTAATCCCGATGCAGTCTGTTTCATAGCTTGGTGTTGCAGTCAAGTGGGATATAGTACCCTGAAAACTGACAGGCTAAAAGGTGGTTCTCCTATGAAACTGGGAGATCATTTTTAGTTAAGCTCTCAAGCAGTCTGGGATTATTATGAGGTGTGTCCTGGGACAGTGCCTAACCAAATGTTATGCCTTAAATGCTTATCTGAAGAATTGTTCGCAAGTACTGAGAAATAGCTAGGAGCAGTATTTTTTTTAGTTCAGTGAGCTAGATGGCAGTTTTCTACATTTTGGAAAGTATATACTGGGACTAATCTGATTTCTTTCCTAGGTGTCATTTTTCACATCGCTTTGGAATCACCCGTTTTTCACGATTAGCTGTATTACCCTAATAGGCTTGTTCTTTGCTGGAATACATAAAAGAGTGGTGGCACCATCAATGTATCCTTTGATCGTGTTTGTGGGTTTGAAAGTGCTGCAGTTACTGCTGTTACTGAAGCCTAAGCCATTGCTGCTTTTTCAGTTTTGGTTTGCTTCCTGCTTACGAGTGTTGGCCACTTTCCTTGACACGATGCACACAGTATAGCAGCCCGATGTCGAACTGTTTTGGCAGAATATAATATGTCCTGTGATGATGTAAGTGTTTCTGATTCCTTGCCTAAACCTTGTTTTTAAACAAGTGGAAATAATTTGAAAAGGCACAGAGTTTTCCCGAACAGCGCTTGTAGGCACTGTAACAAATTCTGTCTGTCTGTAAAACAGGAATGTTGAATACTTAGGATTTTCTGTGTGTTAGTTTAAACTCGGCCTGTAAAATTGAACTTGAAGTGCAATTGTTGGGCTCAACTTTCAGAGTCTAAACCTAATTATTATTATTTTTTTTTCTGTCTTGCAGACTGGAAAATTAATCTTGAAACCTAGGCCTCATGTTCAATAAGGGCTGTCTTCCTTCAGTTTTTTTCCACTGCCATGGAAACCAAAAATGACCTTTTTTTAAGGTAGTATGACAGCAAAAAAACCAACAGGACTGGTTGTCGCTGCCTGGAAGTGAAAGTCTTACACAGTTGACAGTGAAAGTGTGCAATATTACTTTCTTGACTATTTATCCAAATTCTTTGTTATCATATTATCAGTGCTTTTGCTACTTCTGATTACCTCTTTTTCAGTATTAGTGTCACTTTTTTACTTCAGCTAGAACAGAACATACAGGTGAAGTGTGTTAATCGGCTCTGAAGTTGAACTTGAAAATCAAACCTCATTTTTGTTATGTGTCTTTGTAAGCTATTGTAAATAGCAGATTGATGCCAACGTTCAGGAAAAGAAGGAAGATTTGCTGTATGGATTTTTTTTTTTGTTCTCATGAACAGTATTGAACGGAACACGTACCATTCCCATCATGTTTTATTAACACACTTCCTCATTACAGCTGTCCTTGTCTCCTGGTCATTCTTTTTGGAACTGGTTCAAAGGCTTACAGAAGGACTGTCTGTGCTGGAGAAAACTGGTCTGAACGTTTAAGAACTTTGCAAATCTATCAAGGATCACGTTTGTCAAATTGTATATATAACGCACCAGCCACTTTCGTTGTGGTCATACGTAGCTCCTTGTTTGATCCTGTTCACAACACTGATATTTTAAGATTTTAGTGTTTTAAAAATTGTCTTAAATATGCTTGTACCTTCCCGATTGTAAGGTTGTACTGTATCCGGGGTCCACATGACCATTCTGAGTGGATTTTTATGCTGTGATAGCCTGAGTATGAAACTAGTATTGCAAATGTATAACTTCAGATTTGGTGAAGAAAATGAGTGCCACAATAAAATAACAACACTTGTTATTCGGAGCGTTAAAAACAAGGCGTGGATGTTATATACATAAAGTGTAACTTTTTAATAGCTAAACTTGTAAAGAGTTTTAAGAGTTTAAGTTGTTCAAGGTGCCTTTTTAACCGTCTCAAACTCTTGACTAAAACTGCAAAGCTGTTGCAACTTCAGTAACTACAAGGTAGGCTGGCTTTTAAAGGCAGCCCGTTGATGTAACTTTGTCGGTTGAGACATGAAGAATTGTCTCCTGTAACTTTTCCAGTAAGTCTTCTGCTCATCCATTATTTTTAACTGCTGTATATTTTGTAGGTAAATATGTACAAAAAATAAATTCTTTGTATAAACAGATGTTATCTTCTTTTGTATTGTACAAATACAGATCTCAAATGAACACAGAGGAACTTCAGAAGGTTATAGCTGAAGTCTGTAACTTTCATGCCGGCCCAACATTTCCTATCTGTGGTGTGCTTCTTGCAATCTCAGGTACTGACACCAGGGAGAAAATCCTGCCCGAGTTCCAAGCGACAGGTCAATCCCGCCTCTGTAAGTGCTGCTGGAGGGGCCTTTACCTCGTTTGAGTGTTTGGCCTGGGGTCAAACAGCAGCCCGAGCAGTCACCCTGGTCTCCAACACGTGGAAGGGCGCCGCCGAGCTTTGGGTTTAGGGGTGCCGTCTGGCTCGGCTCGGGGGTGCCTGGCTCGGCTCGGGGGTGCCCTGCCCGGCTCGCAGGCGGGGCCGGGGAGCGGCGGGGCCGGGCTGTGGCTGTGGCTGGAGCTGCGGCGGGGNCGGGGCTGGGGCTGGGGCTGGGGCAGGGGCTGGGGCTAGAGAGGAGAGGAGGCGAGGCTGCCCCGTGCCCCTCAGCCCGGGACAGGCTTGGAAAGGCTCCTTGCGGTGCCTGGGCTCGGTCTGCCCAGTGGAGAGTTCTCCTGCAGGTAGCCAGAGCCATCAGTCCAAGATCTGCACGTAAGCGATAAACGGGTAGAAAAGGCTTAAAAAGGCACGGTTTAACCCCTCGTTAGCCGCGTTTCTGTTTTTAAGTATTACAGGTGAAAACTAGTTTAAATCTCCTCTTGCCCATGTGGCTCTGGAATCAGAGTAAAAAACTTCCTTAAAAGAAATCTCCTTTGTTCCCTTCATCAAACTGAGCTCATTGAACAGGTCACTATCGGAGTATTCTTCTGGACAAACCTATTTGAGCCCTTTAGAAACTCAAGGGAGAGTAAAAGAGAAGTAAGAACGCCCAGGTGGGGATGAACTTGGGGACCTCTATCAGTTTCAGTGGGGCAGGACCTGCTGTACCACTCTTTCTACTCAGCTCTGCCGCAGATGTTCATGTTTTCTGTTAGGTTTTCAATGAACTCCATCACTTTCCATGATAGGCACTTCTGCTGCTTTATTACTTTTATGGTTTGCAATTCTTACCTCTCAGCTGAAGCTCTGTTACAGCACAGGCCAGTGTTGTCTCGTGGATGTAGAGAACGCTCACTCCTTGTCTTTACGCAGATTTTTTCACTCTAATGGCTATTGTGTTTTTCCCTATTTTTTGGTTCATCACTTTATGGTGACATATATCATGTCTTTTAAACTTCTGTGGTGGTATTTTTTCCCCCCACTTTTGTCCTTTTTTTTTCTTCTTTTAAGCATAATAATCAAAAGTATATATGAGGTCTCTCTAGTGCCAGCTAGTGTCAAATCTGTGTCTGAACTATGACTCTCTTCTTAAACACTCAGATTAGTATTTATCTAGTCATCTAGTCAACACACGTAACCCAGGCAAAGATTTATAAACTTCCGTGGAAGTTAAAAGCTCTTGATTTCATTCAAAAACAGGAACCACAGCGATGAGCCTGCAAATCAAAAGTCAGATTAGTCTTTTCACTCAGTAAAACCTTCCAGCTACTTTTTCCCTCGCCCCCGATCTGCCCTGTTTGTGTCTCCGCAGCTGCAGCACCCAAGTGCTGAAGTGAGGGAGTACGCCTGTGCCAGTATTTCCAAGCTGTTGCAGCAGAAACACGTCATCCCAGCCTTCCTGCAGAGAGATGTTGTCCGGTGTTTGGGCCCGTTGTTGATGGATCACAGTTTAGCTGTTCGCGAGACAGCTGCAGGGGCTCTCCGGTAAGCAACTGGTAACACCCTGTCAGATTGAGATACTCCTGGCTCAGTAAAGTGGGGTTTTCCTGTTAAAACCCATGAACTTGAATGCCAGCCTCTCTTGCTTTAGTATGCTTACAGCAGTTGAAGTCCCAGAGAGAGGGGCTTTTCTTGCTCCAGGAGGCTGCGGTGAGACTTCAGTGTGAGGAGCAGGGTTTAAGTTCCTACCGTTCTGTCTACTCCCATTGGAATGCGCTGCTTTCCATTCTTACATTAAGAAAAAAAATCAACAGTAGTATGCAGAAGTACCGAGAACTTGAATGCCATTTGCGTGGTGTTTTGCGTCCTGGTAATGCTGTGGGAGCGGTGGGTTAGTTAGGGAGCACACTGAACTGGCTTTTTGAGGAACTTGTAAATAGTGAACAGCGCTATCCTGAGTTGGTATTCTGTGGTCAGACCTACCGCTTCCTTTATTTGTACAAAACTGTAATGCTAATACTTGTTAACATTCGTGGTGTGTCTTGCACCGAGTAATACCTGACAGAAGTGGTGGTGGTTTAGTACAGATAAGCTTCCTAGTTGTGCTAGACAAGGAAAGGAAAATTTTATTTTTCCAGCACCATTATTGCTCTTTTATGTTAGAAATGGAGAAGACTGAAGTTACTGATTAAGCAGATTGATTTTAAAGCAAAAAATACCATAACTTTTAGAGAAGAATACTGAATGTGTGGGGATTTTTATTTTTTTTTTAAACATTCCTGGAAAGCATTATATCTGATCCAAAGCATTTATATTTTTTTCTCCCCAGAAACCTGAGTGCTTGCGGAGGATTTGAAGTCTGTGATGACATGGTGACAAAAGACATCATGACGCCCCTTGTTGCACTTCTGAAAGAGGTGTGCTTGTCTTCATTTTGATTTTAAAACTGGTCTAGCCACTGAATTATCCCATTTTCAAAAACAGTTTAATTTTTGTAGCTCTTATCAAGATTTTTGACATATCTTTCAAAAGAATGCTTCAGTAGGTTTATTAGTACAAAAAATATTCCAGAGATTTTGAACCACTTGCTTCTGCCTCCTGACCTCCTAACTTGGGTCTGTGTCGAGGTTTTCTGCTAGGATGATGTCTGCACAAGCAGTGTGGAGGTTTTGAGTCTAGACCATCAGTCAAGACAAATCTGTACTATCAGTTAAGATTCAGATCCGACATTTCTGTTCCAACATTAGTCTAGGGAGGGTTTTTTTGGTAAACAGTTTTGTGTAAATGAAAGCTTGGATTTGCAGTTGGGTAGTTACAGCTATTGTAGAATAATCTTGACTGAATACCTATTCTTTGTTTGGTCCAGGTGGTGCAGTGCAGTTTGGAAATTGCATTGAATTCTGTCATCTGCTGTCTTTGTATGAGCAGCCTTGAGCAATGCCATCATTTGCTGTATGTTTCTTTCCCATTTTACAATATGGGTAATAGCATTATCGTAAAGCACAGCAAAATATTAGCTGAATTAATTATTGTGATTAGAAAGAACAGTTGAAAATTGCATACGGACTGTATTAGCAAGGAACAGCATTTCAGGTTCTAAAATGACGATTATTTCTTTGTTAAAAATGCACTACTGAATGCAAAAGGAGTAGCCTGTTGAATGCAAGTCGTTTGAGTCTTTCTACAGGAGAAAAAATTACTAATTTTTCAGTTTCACTGTGGCTGTGTTTTCACAGAGAATGGGAAACTAGTCAGGTGTTCTGGTAATAAACACCTCATGAGAGATCTCTTCATTCACTCTGCTGCTAATGTTTTAAGTTTTTGTTTTTCTCCGTGGCTTGTTTGTTTCCCAACCCTGTTTCTCTTGTTTGGTTGTAGTGTAGCACTGAACTAGATGCTAACCAGCTCTCTCCAAAGAAATGCAGAGAGATGAACAAAAATTATGTTGAAGACATAGCCAATGAGGCTATTAATTTGCTGTGGAATGTATGGTAAGTACTTGTGAAAACGCTGGCCTTTTGGAAGAGCTAAATTAAATTGCTCCTGAAAAAGAGCGTGATAGTTGAGGTAGAAATCCCTGTCCTTGCATGGGAAGATGTGTTCCCTTGCTGATTCTCATTTCTGATTGTGCTGTTCCTATGTGTGCCTTGCTTCATAAATGGCAAGCCCTCATCTGATCTGAAATACAAGGTTATCTTCTACCATAAAGTACTTCTCTAAGTGAAAGGTTCGAAAAGTGCACAAAGCTGATCATTAGTTTTAGAAGAGTGACAAAATCTCTTTTGTACTGATTGTTCATCCTAAGTTCTGTTATTCTTTTCTGATCATGTTCTGTCAGAGTCTCTCGTATAGTTTGGGTTGTGGGGTCTTGCATGCAAGTCCTGTGGATCCTTATTGGAATACAGGAGGTGGAGATTAAATTCTGATCAGCGGAATCCAGTGCTCTGGGAATATGAGGAAGTTTTATACTGCTACCTCCCTCTGCAAGTAATCCCAAGAGTTAGTGTTAAATGTTTGGACAAAGTGTCCCTGAGTGGCTGAGGCACTGATATGAAAGAATGTGAATTGTTCAGTTAGTAACTTACCTTAGAAACACTACGTGAAGAGAATGCAACACGTTTAATAGAGAAATGGCTATGAACACTGAAGTGATCGTAAGCGGTTCTGAAAGTTCTTTGTGGATTCTGTGCTGTTTCTCTTTGTTTTGTGACAGCTCCACGTCATCATTACCCTTTGGTCCATACAGAATTTTGATTTGTCCTGGATTTCAGTGGCGCTGCCTCTGTGTCTCTCTCTGTGGTGCGGCTGCTGGCTTCAGGCCTTATTTGTAAATAGTGGAGTTTTGTCAGGGATTGGGATCTAGAACAGTACAGAAACTGCTTGCTCAGCATCTTACACAGAATACATGACCCTTTGTAACTCTAACTCAGCGCTGTTTTGGGTTCAGTTTTTTATTGTTTTCGTAGACGTAAGTGCTTTGGAACAGGAACTGTAATCATTAAGTGTGCTATAAAGCACTTCTGTATTCTGAACTTTGTGGCAATGACCATGAACTGCTGGATTTGTTGCCAAGTCTGGTATTGATAAAATTGAGCTGTCAGTGATGCTGAGATGTAATATTTTCAAAAGTAAGTTTTTGAAGACCCTTGTAGCTAGCTGGGTCCTATGCTTTTTTTGTCTTGTATGAGAATAACTGTGACAACTTGAAGAAATCCTGCTGTCAGGTAATTAAAGTCAGTGTCTCATTTTGCATTGATTTAGCATGCATTTCTGAATCTTAAGAGCAGTCGTTTTCTGGAGTAAGTGAGTATTGATGTAAGAGGCAATAGCTTGCTTTGTGGTTAGTGAGGTTGTGGACAAAGTTTTCCGCGGCTGCACCCCTGGACTGGCTTGTATCCCCCAGCTGTCTGTAAGCTGCTTTTCACACTCTGGCTGGCTCTGTCTGCAGGAGACGGCACTTTAGGCTCCCAAATAAACTCCCAAATCCTGTGTGTGAGGAAGCAGCTTTCCTCAGACATGTCCAAGCTGTTGCAGCTTCTCGTTCTCCATTTCATGCAGAGTTGATCATAACCTCAAGAACAAAGGATAGCTCTGACTAAAGTGTGATTCTTAGGCAGGTTTTTAAAATGTGAGTGGTAGTGAATACGTGTTACTTAAAATGTTGTTACAGTATTTTTTTCCTGATAAAAGTGTTTTATTAATCTTTTTTTTTATGCATTAGTGAATGCAACAATACCGCAGTGTACATATTCAATAAAGAAGGGTGTCTGGAGGCTGTGTTACATTATCTGAAGAAATTTCCCACAAATGTGGATCTGGCTATTTCAGTAGGTAAGTGCCAGAAAGAAAAGATAAAGATTTTTTAATTTTTACTACACGACTGTAACACTGATGTCGCATCCAGTGCATAATGCAACTGCCCTGACATTACTTAAGCTTTACACTGAATATTAGACTTTGAATTCTTCTCTGAAGAATTCAGAAGTTGACATCAGTTGTGTCTGTGTTCCGTGCAAAGGAGAATGGCTTACTTGTGGTTACACGGGAGGAAAAATTTTGTGGAGAGAAAGCTCTAGAGAGAAGCTGCATTTTTAATTTTGTTTTCTGGTTTTGGTAGGGATAGGGTTTAATTTGTAGAGCAGAGGACATAGTCCATCTAAAAAAAAAAATATCCAAGCAACTCCTATAACTTTCAACTTGGTTTTATTAGTAGTATTGTTATAACATTCTTAGTGGTCTTACAAGTGTGTATGATCACAACGTGTTTTGGTGTTGTCCCTAGTCATGGAATCATAGAATGGTTTGGGTTGGGAGGGACCTCCAAAGGTCATCTAGTCCAACCCCCCTGCAGTGAGCAGGGACATCCTCAACTAGAGCAGGTTGCTCAGAGCCTTTTCGAGCCTCATCTTGAATGTCTCCAGGGATGGGGCATCAACCACCTCCCTGGGCAGCCCGTTCCAGTGTTCCACTGCCTTCATGGTAAAGAACGTGCTCGTAACATTTAATCTAAATCTACTCTTCTCTAATTTAAAATCATTGCCCCTCGTCCTTTCACTACAGGCCTTTGTAGTAAGTGTACAGCAGCGAAATGGACCTTTGAGTAGCTGATACTAATGCAGCTAGTCCCATATGTGATGTGGTACTGTCATCACCTCTCTCACGTACAGATTTGTCATAGAATGTCTTTTAATCTAAACCACAGCTTGTGAAGGACAGTGTCATACCAGTACAACATGATGCTGCATTAAATGTTTTTTCCTGTGTCTGGGTTTCATTACTCCAGGTTTCAGGGAGATAATGCTTTCTCATTAGGAGAGTGAAAGCTATTATTGGGTTTGTTAATTACCTTTGTTGTTGTTTGCTGCAGCGAACTGCTTGCAGGCAGTGACAGAAGATAATCCAGATCTTCTTCCTTCATTTAATGCTTCTGCACAACAAGCGTTGGAAACCGTGATGTTGTGTCCAGAGAGCACAATGAAGCATGTCCTTCTGAGAACACTGATAGCAGGTACGATGCTTGAGGACGTTCCTTGCTTTGTGATGGAGAGCAAGGCAGGTAGAGGAGGGTTGCAAGGGCAGCAGACTTAGTCTTCTCTGTGGTAGTTCGGACGTTTGATTGCCAAAGCCTGTGTAGGTGGTTCAGGAAGTTATTTCTGGCTTTTGGGATTGTATTTTAGAGGGACCAGATATTTGCAATTACTTTTAAAACAACAGTCTTAGATGCTTGATTCTGAATTCAGTACCTGCTTGGTGTGATAACCTTTTTGAAGTGTTCATTTGTTTTTCAGTAGTGAAATGAGTAAATAGTTATTAGTACAGGAATTGTTTTGATCTTAATATACATAGATTTTTTTACCTCAGATTCTCTACCTTGCATTCTTCTTTCTACCTCAGATGCTCAACCGTGGTGATTTTTGATACTGAAATGTAATAAGTTCATTTTGAGAATCCTTAGGAAATGGTTATCTCGTGTGGATTTGTTATTGCAGATTAAAATGCCACCAAGGTTGCTCCACATAAATATTCTGTGTATACTTACATGCTGAAATTTACTTGAGCTTAAGAAGTGGGCAGAACATAGTTATTACAGATGAGCGTGTGAAATGCTGAACAGAAAAAAAAATACAAATCTGTAGAGAAAAGACTTCAACATTGATACTGAAATAAAAGCACTGAGTACTTTGAATAGTGGAGGCTGTGTCCTTACAAACTACATGGCTATTCCAGAGCTGGGAATTGTTTTATTAATTTTTCTATTTTAACTGTGTCGTGTTTAGGCACTATCTGGAATATCAAGGATACCATTCCCCCAGGCAGCCTGGGAAGCACGGTTAATGCAATCCTGAAGATTTTTTCAGAATCGTTGTCAACAGACGCTGGCGAAACAATTATTCGTATGAATGAAGCTGAAAAAAGCAGGTTAAAACTTGCCGCAGAGGCAGGAACAGAGGAAAGCATGAGCGATGTTATAGACGACTGTGTTGTGTGTGAAGATGATGACATGGAAGAAGTACCGAAAGGAAGAGTCAGGAGAGAAAATGACATTTCAGATCTACTTCCAGTAAGTGTGGCTGGCTGGCTCTCGCACAGCTTAGTGCATTTGAGCATCTGACTGGTCTTGACTCAGCATTAGCCAGAGTGAGCTACCTACAAGTGTTACTAATTCTCACTCCCAAATAGCTTGACTATTCCAGCTAAAATTTCA
>WEIS01024077.1:0-15596 GCA_013389965.1 Todus mexicanus | reverse complement strand
TATAAAAGATATATATATAAAAGAGATATATATATAAAAGATATATATATAAGATATATATATAAAAGAGAGAGATATATAAAATATATATAAAAAAGATATATATATATAAAAGATATATATATGAGATATATATATATATAAGCAGCTCAAGATCTGATTATTTGCTTATTCCAGCCTGGCTGCTTTTTCTGTCATACATTTCATTTCCTAAACATTAAAAAACAACAACCCCCAACCCCACTCGGTTTTAAGGAAATGGTTGTATCTGCAGCTCAGACATCAAATCGGAGTATTTTCTGGGCAATTCCGACTGCTCACGTGTCATCCCCAAAAAAGCTTTTGCATTTGAAACCCAGGCAACTCTTTTGCCAACAGTCTCCTAGCTGCAGTAGATTGCAGTTTGCCCGACCGCGCCACCCGCAAATAATCCCACAGGAGTTTAATCTGACATTTATTTGGCGTTTTTCGTCCACAAAACAGGCCGATGGAACCCAGAAAACACTTCGCTGCCCGATCGAAGCGTTACTGCTGATATAAACGTCCTCGGAAGGGCTGCTTTTTCTTTAGGCGAAGCTTCGCCGCCTTCGCTCCCCCCCCCTTGCTCTGAAATCCCCTGATGCAACTGCTCGTATCCCGAGTACGAAACGCAAAGTTACGCTCCAGCCTTAAGTCTCTAAACGGGGAGTTTTGCTTGGATTAAGATTTCGAAACTGAGCCCATAATAAGATATGCCGTAAAAACCTCAAACAACCCTCCTCCCCCAGGGATATTTATCTTACACATTTAATTGCCCGGTAAAATAAATTCTGTGTGCGTACGCTTATATACGGGAAGGATTTTGATCTGGTAATTTCGGTGGATCTTCTGATCCGGAGCAGCTTAGAAGGAATCTGTACCAACATCCCTAGAAACTGTGGAGGAGCAGAAACCGTGCCCTGCTAAATAACGCCTATTCAGCTGCTAAATATTTACACACAGGCAGGAACGAGCTTTCCTTGTAACGCTATCCCTTGACTATATATTAACATCCGAGAAGGAAAAACACAGTGCAGGTGAATTTAAGCACAGGCCAAATCCCTGCTCCTGCTAAATCAAATACCGGAGGTCCACGGACTCTCACGGAGCAGAATGAGGCTCCTTCATGTCACCTAATTCTCATTTTTGTAATGACATCCTTCTCCGAGCGCTGGCTACTGTCTAATAAGCTTCAGCAAACCCTCCAGAGTCACGGTGTTAGTACTTCATCTGCTTTACAGATAAGTAAACTGATGCAAGGGGGAAGATAAGGAATTTCCCCAAGCTTCTTGCAGCTGGTTTGCTGGAGACCAAGGGAAGGAAAGGAAACCAAGAATTGGGACTGAACTAACCACCACACACCGGTATCTGTCCCTCCTACTGCTGGTGACAACACGTCCCATAGGCAGGAAAGAGATCTTGAGGAGTAGCAGGTGATCAGGAGCTCCATAAACCGGGTCATTTCCAGACAGGTGCCTAATTCTGCTCTTCCATAGCTAAACTTGGGCACCCTTGTTTGAAACTCGGCTTCTCTAACCATACCTGGGTGTTGCACCCATCCCGGCATGAGATGATATATTGGAAGTGGGATTTCATTCCTTGGTGTATTGAATAAAGTAATTCCGAGACAAAAAGCGCCTGCTATTATCCACAGCAGAGTTGAAATTGAATCTACTTTGATAGATCTATGCTAAAATTAGTACTGCTGTATATTTTAAAGTATTGAATAACTACAAAAAAATTTATTACTGGAAAATGACTGTTGGAGGCTCTGATGTCCAGTACAATATTCATCTGCATACACACAAAAAAACCCCATTCTAAAGTGTTTTTTTTTTAAAAAAAGAAGAAACTTCCAAAGCTTTGGCCTTTTCATCTAGCCCAGCTTTCATGCAGCTGCAGCACATTCAGCCTTGAACATCAGCTCAAGCCATTGTCCCAGCACACGCCTACACCCCACGACACTTGGTGGTATTAAAAGCAATGCTGCATTGCTGCAGCAACTTGTCATTTAATCATAGAATCATAATTAAGGCTGGAAAAGACCTCTTAGATCATTAAGTCCAGCCTAGGACCTACCACCACCACTCAGCTAAACCCTGCCACTAAGTGTGGCATCCAGTCTGGCCTTAAACACCTCCAGGGACGGTGACTCCACCACCTCCCTGGGCAGCCCAGCCCAGGGTTTTATCCTCCTTTCTGTGAGGAAGAGCTTCCGAATATCCAACCTGAACCTCCCCTGGTGCAGCTTCAGGCTGTGCTCCCTCGTCCTGCCAGAAATCGCCTGAGAGAAGAGCCCATCCCCCTCCTGTCTACACCTTCCCTTCAGGTATACACATATATATTATATATATATTTAAGATATATCGCTTGGTGGAGAGCAAAAACTAAACACATTTTCCATGGCAGCCTACACTAAACAAGTAGGGGCAGCACTTCAGGTGATTCTGTGATGGTCTAGTGGCCGTGGAGGTGTTGGGTAGAAGGTTGGACTTGATGATGTCAGAGGTCCTTTCCAATCTGAATGATTCTATGATTCTACTACGAGTCTAGTTTGAGTGGCTCGGTTGTGGTGATGTGGTGGTTTACACCAACCTGCCCTGCCAGACAGCTATGGAGCAAAACCTCTGCAAGGGAGCCAAAGAGCAGGCCATGCTCTCTGGATAATCCCGTCTACTCATTCCCTACAGCCACCGAAGGAACACCAGCCCGCTATGTGTAGAACCCAGAGGCAGTGCAGAGCTGATGCAATCGCTCTCCACGCTTGCCTCCTCCCTCTGTCAAAGGGAAACGAGGGTGCGGTTGGAGGATGGAGGTTCGGGCTGGTGTGCACTCCCATTACAGACATCCTGGGGGGTTTCACCTCGGTGTCTTGGCCCCACCACGTCAGCTTCAGCTCAGGAGGACAAACCAACCAGACGGAGCTTCAGAGCATCACCATCCCACCCAGGAAAGCAGTTCCTCGGACGCTAGACAGCAAACCTTTTCTTTTCCAAAGGATGCTGTCATCATAGCGATACGACAAAGCTTTTTATTTTTTCCAAATCCAGGTGGGAAATTTGTTCAGAGCAACAAGGGAACAACACCCCTCCTTCCTCAGCAGCTCCTTGGGACTCAGGAGAGGCGCAGGGTTACCAGCAGCCACCCAGCCTGTTTACACCAGGCAAGTTCAAGCGATTGCGAAGCCCCAGAGCGTTTGCAAATGAAATAAGGCCGGGGTTGATAAGCTGCTCCCTTAACACTACCTGCTCCGGAGTGGAGCCCTCTGACTTCCTGGGGTGAGGAGCCTGCCCAGAAGGGAGTTGTGCAGGAAAAGGCTCAGCCTTTGGTTTCTTTTCCTAAGTCTTTGGCGCCCCTGTGTGTCTCCTTTTTGGGAAACTCAGCAGCAGAACAACCACGGATTTGATTTCCTCTAAACCCAGCGTCAAAACCACCGCTCTTGAACGTGGGAGAGCTCTGCAAGAGCAGCCTGGACAACGCTACCCAACAGTCTCACCCTAATTCGAGCTGTGCAATTCCCCTTCCTTACCTATCCTCCTTTAGACGCCGCAGTTGCTCATTTTGGCAACTTTATCCAAAGTGACTAATGTCTTTCAAGCACCGCTTCCCGGAGTCATGGCATTGATCATCGTCTTTTTACATCCCCATATCTCCCAGTATGCATGAGGTGCAGTCTGGAAAAAAAGCCTTAAAACCAAGAAGTAAGAATAAAGCATCTGAAGTATCTTAGGCTCTCAAGGGGTCAGTTTCACAAACTGGACAGGCGATAGGGAACTTCTGGGAAATATCTATATGTCTGTGTTAGGATTGCAGAATAAGCCCCGGTGCTCCTCGAGGATGAAGGTAGAAGCAGAGAAAATTCAGCATAAAAACATAGGAAAATCCTAAGAGGAACTTAAAATAGTTTTCTGTGAGGTAGGTGATATTATTTATCCTCTGTCTTCAAAGTAACAGGGACATAAAGGAATGAAGCGAGGTTCCTAAGAGTACAGGGATGTGGTGACACAGCTGGACAAGGAGGAAGGGAACCCAGCCAACCTAAGTTCTGGTGAGATTTACTCTGTCAGCGGCCCCGGTGTAAATGGGTTCAGCAGAAGCGAGTTTCCCGAGTCTTTGCCCCCTTTCCCATCTTCCATCTGTCGGCACTTATTTCAAAACACGTAAAAAGATGTGCACATCTGAGGGGTGCGGCGTTTATTTGGGGCTCCTCAGAAAACGCACGCTCACTCTCTGCACGGTGTCACTGGAAAAATCTGGCACGCAAAAGCAGACAGGCTATCACTTGCCCCAGAGTCGGCATCACCTACTTCGTACTTAACCTGGCTAACCTGGCACAGGCTCTCCTCTCCTGACACCCTTCCCTGCCTTTAGACAGATGGCCTCAGCTCTAGGCGATGTAGATGGAGACCTGCCCAGCCTATGTTTATGGGTGGGTGGTTGCCTCTGCCTTTGTTTCCCACCTGGAGCGCTTGTTACTCCTTTCACCAGCTCTTCCACACCAGCCTCCCTTGCCACGGGGAAATTTGGCCCCTAAGGCCACAGGACCAGAGGAAGCTGTCCCAAAAGCCATCCCTCACCTCCCCATTTCTTGTGCTGTTCCTACCCTCCCCCTCCAGTACCAAGTTGCCCCAGCCAAGCTCTTGGTGAGGTGCATTGGCTGAAGTCAGGCAGCCAGCTTGGAAATAACCCTGGAGAAAAAAAATGGAAGGGGATGGATGCTTAAATCAGGGGGGTTGTCCTGTGTGAGGAGCCAAGACATCTGCCTTGCTGCCTGCTGCCCTGCTGGACACAGGCACGTCTTAACCTCTATCTACTCTTGGACGCTGTGGGTTGAGTTTCAAAACTTGAGAATAAGCCACTACAGGCCAACGGTATCCTGGCTCGGATCAAAAATAGTGCGGCCAGCAGGACCAGGGCAGGGATTGTTCCCCTGTGCTCAGCACTGCTGAGGCTGTACTTTGAATCCTGGGGTCAGTTTTGGGCCCCTCACTCCCAGCAGGACCTGGAGGGGCTGGAGCGTGGCCAGAGAAGGGCAACGGAGCTGGGCAAGGGGCTAGAGCAGGAGGCTGGGGAGGAGCGGCTGAGGGACCTGGGGGTGTTGAGCCTGGAGCAAAGGAGGCTCAGGGGAGACCTTCTGGCTCTCCACAACTCCCTGGCACGAGGTTGGAGTAAACTGAGCATTGGTCTCTTCTCCCAGGTAATACACAATAGGACAAGAGGCCTTGAGTTGTTCCAGAGAAGGTTTAAGTTGGACATGAGGAAAAACATCTTCCCCCAAAGGGTTGTGAAGCCCTGGCCCAGGCTGTCCAGGGCTGTGGTGGAGTCTCCATCCCTGGAGGGGTTTCAAAGCCGTGGAGATGTTACGCTAAGGGCCATGGTTTAGTGGTGCCCTGGCAGGGTCGCGCTAACAGTTGGACTCGATTTCACAGGTCTCTTCCAACAGAACGATCCTATTATTCTACTCCTTAATCTTCTGTTCAACCCATTAAGGAACTTGAGCTTTATCAATAGTCCAGTGCTCACGCGGAGCCTTCCCAGGAGGAAAGCCTTTCCTTGTGCTCCTGGGAATCCCGCTCTTGGCAGCATAAACAGGGGGAGGATGATCTTCATCTCAACAGGGTGAAGCTCTTTTGCTTACCTCTACTTTATGCTCTTCCAGCACAGAGGTGACACTGGTGCTGCTTCATTTTGGAAAGCCAGCATTGGTTGCCTAACCTGGTGGCTAATCGAGCGGGTGAGTGTCGGGTCAAACTGAACCCTGAGATCACGTGAAATCGATTTCCAGTGCAGGAAAAAAGGTTTGTGTATTTTTTTTCCCCCCTCCAACGGGGCCCATTAGCTAAAATAGGGGATAGATCCCACTTGTGAGGGAGCACAGCACGAACCCAGCTCCTTAGGGCTGCGAGCCTCAACTGCCTCCACTAATGGGTCATGTGTTGGCTTGACCCGGTTTACAGGCTGTTGATTGAGCGTAAGAATTTAAGGCAGGAACAGAAAAATTGTGCCATAAATAGGCTGTCTGCATTTTAAACTAAATTAGCCCCACACTGAACGGCCTCCTCTGCTGAGTTCCAGCGTGACCGAGCCTGCGCCGGGGCTTGGAAGGGATTCATGTGGCTGGTTAAGAGCAGTGTTATTAAGATTATTACTGGGGGCTGGATCAGGCCCAATACGAAGGCAATTATTCAGGACCTTTGAGCTACAATTACGTGTGACAGGAGAAGCCTAAGTAGCTGATGGCGGAGAGTATTTGGCCTTTACAGCCGCGTAACTCAAGCAGACAGGGCTTAGGGCACTGACAGACGGGTTGTGGTGAAGCTTGCTGTGCTGGTTGAAGATGTTTCCATCTCCAGCCGCTCGCTCCAATAAAAGAGCTGGCGGAAGGGAATTGGCTCCTGAGCCTCAGTCGTTCTGGGGAGAAGCTCAGCACCTCAGGCTGTGGTTTCGCACCACGGAGAGTTCAATGACAACAGCAGCCTGAAGGGATTCACACCCTCTTCCTCAGCCTCCTGTCAACTTTTTTTTGCAAACCTACTGGACTGATTCAATTCCTTAAAGAAAAAGGAGGAGGGGAACTACCCTCCTCTCCAAATTGCAGCAGCTCAATTCCTGAACCTGATTATCGTCTGGCCCAATGGAGCTGAAGGTGTAGGACAGGGCCAGCAACCAGTTTGGAAACCAGGGCCTTACCTTCAAGTGTTGCTGAGGGTGTTGTTTTCTTGCCTCCCTCCCATTCTTTGGCTGCTGCTGGAGCAGCTGCCCACAGAGAAGCGGAGCACTCGCCCTCGCAGCAAATCTCTTCTGGCTGGCCTGTGCCCTGCAAGCAAGGAGAGAGAAAGCAGGTATGAAACCAGAGTGGCTGCAGCATGGAAAAAGAGCATTTTCCTGGAGCAGCAGGAAATTTTCGCCTGCGTTTTCATCTCCGAGTCGGTCGCAGCTGGTTTACAGGCAGCAGAAAACACTACCTCTTTATAATGGGCGACTACCTACAATTTATTGGAAGCCGAGCTGTTGCTAAACACATGGAGTAGCGCTGTATTAACACATTGTAAAAGGCTTGTTTGATCGCCATGGGATTCCAGATGAGCTAACAACAGAAAAATAAGCCGTGATTCACAAATGACTCATTTCAGCATTTCTCTTTGATGCAGCAGTTCAAGCAAGCCCTGTCTATGCACATTCAAATGAGTCCACTGAATAGTCATTGAGCCCAGCCAGCGCCACGCTTACAAAGTCCTGGGTTGGGTTTGGTTGTTTTTTTTTTTACACGAAGTCTAACTACACTTTTTAAATATAAAAATTGGGCAACTTCTAGCAAGTTGTGCCAACGCGTGACTCTCAGTCACTCCCGCTGGCAAACCCCTTCCTACGCTTCAAACCTCAATATTAGGTTTCCATGACTCAAGTCTTCCAAAATGTGGGGGGACCGGAGAAATCCCTCCCTCCTTGAGTCGTGCATCTCCTGTCAGGTTGGAAGGAAGAGCTCAAGGGTGAGATGTCCCAGTGGGACACGTTTCCCAGGGACTCAGCACGATGGCGGCTGGAATCTCCTCGGTGCTGCAAACCCTCCTCATCTTCATCCTCATCCTGGGCTCGGCTCACTGCCACCAAACCTCAGCGATATTTTAGTCAGCATTGCCACCCAGTGGCACAGAAGACAAACGACAGAGGAGAGGCTTGCAGGGAGAAGTAAAGACCTTCTTCCCTGGTTGAATCACTAGAGCTGGGGATGATGTGGCTCCACAGGTTGGTCCAAACTTGGGCAGCAGTCGAATGGTTGGCTGGAAAAAAAAAAAATATATGCATGTATATACATATACATACGTGTGTGTGTACGTGCATATATATGTATACACATACGTGTGTGTACGTGCATATGTATGTATACACATATACGTGTGTGCACATGCATATATGTGTATACACATATATATGTGTGTAAGTGCACGTGCATGTGTCTACACATATGTGTGTGTACGTGCACGTGCATATATGTGTCTACACGTGTGTGTGTACGTGCACGTGCATATACGTGTATACACATATATATGTGTGTGTGCACGTGCATATACGTGTATACACGTATATATATGTGTGTGTGCACGTGCATATACGTGTATACACATACGAGTGTGTGTGTATGTGCATATATGTGTATACACATGTGTGTGTGTACGTGCATATACGTGTATACACATACGTGTGTGTGTGCGTGCATATACGTGTACACACATGTGTGTACGTGCATATATATGTATATACATACGTGTGCGTACGTGCATATATATGTACACATGTGTGCGTGTACATGCATATATATGTATATACATATATCTACGTGTGTGCATACATGCATGTATATGTATATACATATATCTACGTGTGTGTGCATACATACATGTATATGTATATACATATATATGTGTATATATATATTAATAGGCTGCAACATTGCTGTTTAGTACCAGCTTGCTCTTAACTGGGTTGCTGTGGAGCAAGTGGTGAATATTTAAGGTAACCAGTGGATCCCAAATCCTGCCTGTATTTGGAGTTGTTTTACCCTTCATTTGTTTTGCTGGGCTAAGTCCTTGGTGCTCCAGCAGGCAGAAATTTGCTTTGTTATTCCGCTATACATTGCAGAGCTGAGGCCATTACAAATTTACTCCAAAATCTTTACAAATCACTCCGATGTGCTTATTTGGCTGTAGGATTCAGTCCTGAGATGCTGCTAGGCAGGATGCTCCCCAAAACCTCAAGCATTAAGTAACCGGTGCAGAAGGCTATTGGCAAAAATAATTGGCAAAAATATAGGGTTTTCTTTCCCCCAAAACTTGTAATATTTACATTGATTTGGTGCCTGGGCTTTGGAATAGAATTATCACCCACCTGCTCCTCGTGGCTTGGCCATGCTGCTGTTTCTTGTTGCTCAGAGGGCAATAAGAGAATCATAGAATCATTTAGGCTGGAAAAGACCTTTAAGATCATTGATTCCAACCATTAACGCTACTCTACTAAGTCCACCACCAAGCCATATCCCCAAGCACCACATCTACATGGCTTTTAAACACATCCAAGGGATGGTTGCTCTACCACCTCCCTGGGCAGCACGTTCAAACCCTTTGGTCCTTTGGACCCAGCTGAGTCAAAGCCATCGAGTTATTTTCTACTAGTAATTGGATTGAAAAAACCCAGCAAAACAACTGCTTGGCTTTATGTGGTTACATAAGAAGAGCCAAAAGAACTGTTTTCTTCTCACAAACGCCAGGCAGATGTGACAGCACAGAGCAAAGCCCTATACAGCTGCTGGCCTCCCGAAGCAGGTCCTGCTGTCACAGCAGAGGTTATCACCACAGGACAGAAGGTGCTGGCTGGTGGATGCAAGGACAGACCGCCTGAGGCCAGCATGGTGGCTCTGTAGTTGTCCACATCGGCGTGGCAACAGCAGGACTGGTAAAAGAAAGGGAGCAAGGACCCACCTTTGCAAGAGAAAGGTAAAGCAAGAGGACATCGACAGCCATGGTGAGCTTTTAGACCCAGTCAAATAGGATGTAAACCACCACAGATTTCCCGCTGTACACACCGCAGCATCACTAGAGCTCAGTCCCTGAGCAGGCTGGATATTAAATTGATCAAACTGGTAATGAAAGTGGGAATTACTCCATCTCAGCTGACACAAGGCAGGTGACCTTATTAAAAAAATATGCCAGTGTGTTTAATGGGGTAGGGCAGCTTCTTGGGGAATTGATGATGAACGTGGCTATAACTCTGGATATCCCACAGCTAGTGCCCCTGGAAAAAGGCTCACTTCCACTATCAGATGGCCTGGCTGAAATTTTTGGGATGCAACTGTCTGAATTCAGCCACGATTTCCTGACAGAGAAGCCAAGTCACTCAGGAGCTGCTGCACTGATTCGAGGACACGGTGGCCTCACGCTGGGTATGTAAGAAACCTCAGAGCCTGCTCAGGGATACAATCTGCCCCTGCATGGGCTGCTCAGGCTAACCACCGGGAGCAACTCAAACTCTTGTGCTGTTTAGTCATCACCAGAACAACAGAAGCCACTGACCGAGACATTGACTTGTACATAAGGTCCTGAGCAAGACCCGACTTGGAGAAACCTCAGTACCCACCGATAAACAACGACCTGGAGCAGGGCAGCGCTTGCAGCTCTCTCGAGCTATACGTGTGTATTCAAAAAGGATCAGAGAGTGAGAAATGCAACTGTCTGAAAGGGAGCAGGAACTTAGGAGGGTCATAACACCCCAGCCCAGTAGCGTGTCCCCAGCAAGTGCTGACGTCTGAGAAAGAGCAAAGGAGCAGGGCAAGCAAACGTGACGCTTCCTGACATCCTTCCAGCCTCTAACCATTTGCAGACCAGGGTCTTGTGAGATGCTGCTGTGTGTCCAAGAATGGTCCTCTCATGAACTTGCTCATTCACTTGAGCGCAGCCCACACAGAGATGGAGCAAGCAGAGGCTCAGGAGTAAAGCTGCCTGTTTTCTTCTGCTTGCTGTAGGTGCAGGCCAAGGAGGCTTTTGGGGACATTCTTCGCATATAAAAAGGAGTATAGCAAAAAATAACCTAAATATAAGCTTGGGGTTCAAGCTAAGGAATGTGAGCAACAGGTGAGAAGCTGTAAGCAGTTCCCAAACAGAGAAATGGAGCCAAACTGGAAGAAAAGAAGGAGCCGCTGGCAGAATTTTGAGACTGCAGAGTGGAATTGCCGTTCAAGGCAGGCTCCAGGCATGCTGCAAAAGGCAGGGCCCAGAAAGCACTGTGAAATAACCCGTCACAGGACAGAAAACCCACGCCAGGTACCAGCTGCCAGGTGGGTAGGGTAACTGGGGCTCCCAGTAAGAAAAACCCGGCCTGGGAGAGGCAGTTTAGCAGGAAGGGACCAGACAAGACGAGGCTGGCTGCAGGAGCTGAGGAATGTGATGTTGTGCAAGGCAGGAGATTTCCAATAGTTTTCCAGGCCCTTTACAACCTTCCAGCAACCCAGTACAGGGAGACCAGATTGTCCCAGCTTCAGTAATGCCATCAGGAGTCATCTTCAACCCCATGGCAACCGGTGATTACAGCCACTGCCCTGCCCGTAACAGAGCCATAAAAAGTTTTTGCCTAAGTAGCAGAACAAGGGAGCAAAACGTAAGTGTCAGCCTCCACCCAAAGCAAAAGCAAACACGAAGGTGCTTGGCAATCTGAAACACCCGGGAGTGGAGTTTGAGGCTTCTGCTGAGCGCTGGTTTGGGTGTGCAGGCACCAGCAGCTCTAGAAGATACCCAGGAAAAAAGACATGGAGGTGGATATGGAAACTTGATAGAACTTGAAGCACATCTCCTACTGGTCATGTGGTGTGGATGGCAATGGTAGGGGAAAAAACCCCAACCCTAAACTGTCTTCATAGTAGGACTGTGGCAATTCTAAGAGCAACTTAAGGGTACATGCCATGGGAGGCAGATGGCTCACCAACACAGAGAGCTTTGCCCAGACTGTTGGTTATACAAAGCAGAGACCTTGCCGTACAGAAAAGCCTCTGAAGGGAAAATGAGGCAAGAGAAGCTGAAAATTCTAGGCCAAGCCTTAAAAAAAAACATTGCACTTCGAGCTGCAAAAGGTGGCATTTCTGCTGGTGGGAAGAAAACTGCAGCTGCGTGGCACCGGCCAACTTCTTGCCCAGTTTGGCAGCCAACATTTGTCACTGGTTACTAGCTATTTCTGCCAGTGGTCTGTCATTACTAAGAACCTAGCAGGCTTTAACGGTCATAGATGTCTAACATTAGCTCCTGAGCAACCCTGGAGCGCAGCGTGATGGGGACATTTTCAATCCTAAAGCCCTTTAAGAGAATCCGGAGCCCTACAAACCCAGGGGCACCTCACCGCTGAGAGTTGGGAAAGAGACTTTCTCCAAAGCAAGTCCTGACTTGGTTCTGCATAAATCAAATAAAAAGTCTGCCCCAGCCAGGAAGACTTTCAGGACAACAGATCCCACAGCCCTTGAAAAAAAGGATCCTGATAATTCACCAAGAGAAAACCAAGGAAAGAGGTGGAACGGGCATCGAGCTAACTTGTGTTCTGATGAGAAGAGACATGAGGGGTGAAATACCTGCTAATAGGTAAATGGATTTATCATTTATTATTTTTCTTTATGCTTAGGATGAATCACAAAAGTATCATTTAAATGTTTTTCCTTCTCGAGTGGTCCAGGACTATCCCGAGCTTGCCAAAATTGCAACGATAATAGAAATATTTTGGTCACCTCTGCTAATTACCAAGTTACCATAAAGGGCTTTTTTGTTAACAGTTCCTAGATGTAAGAGAATCCCCAGCCCAGCTCCAGCCAAGCTAAGAGATACTCTCATATAAACAATCAAAGGAAAGAGAGCTGGAAAAGACCTCGAAAATTACCAGGTGCAGACCAGTATGACCTGCAAAACTGCTGAAAAATCTACGCCTAACCCGCTCCTGAAAACCATCAGCAGGGAAAATTCCAGCCTCTCCAGACAATCTAATCCACATTTCACTGTTTAACACTACAAAGCTTCTCTAATGTCTGATCTTCACCTCTCCTGATGCTATCTAAGGTGATTACTTCTTGTCTTATGCACGGAGAGAATCAGCTACACCCTTTCTATTTGCATCAGGATTTGCTTCTGTTTTTGCTTTTTTATATATCTGAAAACTTTCTGGCTATTTACCACCCCCCCCTTTTTTTTTTAAATTAAAAAATAGCCACTAATTTTTCTGTCATCCCTGACAGGAGATGTTTTCTAGATCCCTATGGATTTCCTGCTCATTTTATAACTGGCGATAAATTATATTGCCAGAATAAAGAGTATGATAACCCTAAACATTTAGTGGAGTCATTAGAAATAAAAGGAGCGATCCATGAAGCTTCTCTCTCTCTGGTACCAGCAGGCAAGGTTGGGGTTTGTTTTGCTTGGCAGAGCAGGTCACTCTCAACTTGCAGATGGACTTGCTTTGCTTCTAAGGCACCCGCTGCTGGGAACGGACCACTGGCCACGCAGAGACCAGGCTGCAGGGACACGGCTCTGACCTGGCACCTCCCTAAGAATCAGCATGGTAGGGACTTGAAGGGACCTCTGGAGATCATCTCATCCAACCCCCCTGCTCCAGCAGGGTCACCCAGAGCAGGCTGCCCAGGATCCCTGCATCACGGCAGGTTTGGAATCTCTCCAGAGCAGGAGACCCCACAACCTCTCTGGGCAGCCTGGGCCAGGCTCCACCAGCCTCGCACCGAAGAGGTTTCTCCTCCTGTTCAGACAGAACTTCTTGGGTTCCAGTTTGTGCCTGTTGCCCCTTGTCCTGTCACTGGGCAGGACTGAAAAGAGTCTGGCCCCATCCTTTTCACACCCATCTTTTAAATATTTACTAATATTAGTAAGATCCCCTCTCAGTCTTCTCTTCTCCAGCTAAACAGCCCCAGGGCTCTCAACCTTTCCTCAGTTCAGAGACACTTCAGGCCCTTCAGCATCTTCACAGCCCTGAGCTGGACTCTCTCCAGTAGTTCCTCATCTCTCTTGAACTGGAGAACCCCAAACTGGCCGCAATACTCCAGATGTGGCCTTAGCAGGGCAGAGTAGAGGGACAGAAGACCCTCCCTTGAGCTTCGCACTAAGAATCAGCTGCGCCCCCCTCACCCACTGAGGGGGAACAGCTCGGGTTCATGTTTATAAAGTTTGCAAGTGCCCACACGGTCACAAAACGCGGCGTAAGCTGCCTTTGGACACTCCTCCAGTGGAAATAACAGTGGCATGTGTACATTTGTACTCCACTACACCCTCGTGTACATTAAGCTGCAGTAAGAAAACGGATCTCTCTCCGTACCTCGACTTCACCAGTGTCACCTGTAAAATCCAGTCCTATTTAACAGAGGAAGCCCAACTCCACCACCACAGCCTGCCTGTCCTCTAGTAGGACATTTAATTACCTCTTGCTTTTCTCTGTGCAGGAGGATAAACAAGCAAGGAAGATAACATCGTACTGTTGCTCCAGAGTGGCTGATGAAAAGTAGTCTGTACAGAGGCGAGTACGTGTCCCTGGTGGAAATTAATCGGAGAAGGGAGCAGTAGAGCTCTCTGCTTTAGACCAGCAGCAAGTCTGACGTGCAAAACACGTTCTGCTAGAAACCGAGCAGCTTACCTATCCCTGAAACCTTCATATCCCAAAAGCTTTATCTCGACATAATACCTTTATATCTAAAAAGCCTACTGCAAATTCAGAGGAACAGTGAAGCTCCTGCAGCGTAAGACCCTCCGCGTCTGGAGCTGGAGAGCCCTGCAGGGCAGAAGCAGATGGGATGGTACTTTGCCCAGCCCCTGCTGTGTGCGCAGACAGATGTGCTCACTGACTGCGTACGATTCGATTACTCCGTGCTTTTACTGGACCATGTGAGCTGAGCTAGCGCTTGCCTTGATGTGTCGTTTCATCTCTCCTCCCGTTTGCCGTGAGCTGCCGCTGCGCTGTGACTGTCCGGTGTCAGTGCATCTGCCCGGGAGCTCCTGTTTCAGGTAGGCTCGTATTTTCTTCTCTTTGAATAGCCAGGTGATTGCTGGCTGAGAGGCACAGGAATGGCAGGGATTGCTCTGAGCAGGAGAAAAAGGGAGGGCGGAGGAGAAGAGATAGGAATAAACTTTAACTGCTCCTGCTCAGATTCCGCTTTCCCTTTCCCCCTGTTAGAAACACACACGGACCTTCCAGCTCAACTGGAGCATGAGTAAGGCACATCTCAGAGAAGATTGCTGCCAGGCAGGGCTGCTTCAAAAGGAGAGTTTTGGGGGAGACAGTGCACATTGCACGACATCCCGGAGCAGCGCAAGACTAAAGAAGCTTCAACTTGGGGTAAAAAGATGTGAGGGTTGAGGAGATATTTCACCTGGGCTCAAAGCAGGGAACTCTGGCTACCTGTGCTTCCTAACCTGAAAAACCACACTGAGGAGAAATTGTTTGCTCACAACGGCCTCCCAGTGATTTTTAACTACGGCACCAATTCAAACCAACAGCTTTGCACACGAGGGCCACGGAAAGGAATGTCATGATACAGAGGGTTTTGTCCAAACAATAGAATAGATCGTGCCAAGTGACTCTGAACAAAAATGAAATGCATAATGTTTGACCACTACTGACCCAGATCAAACAGGAACTCAAAAAATGTGGGCATCTTGCTGTTTAATTAGCTAATGAATTAGCTGAAACCAGTTACCTCTATTTAGGAAGGCCAGGAGCAGCTTACCAAGTGCTACCTGTATTCCTAAGATAACATCCTTGCTGTCCGGAAAGGTCTTTTCCCATTCATTCACATTTCAAGGGCTAATTTGCTGAAATATGGTTCAGATTTACATCTAGATTTGGCATCTCCAGGCTAAACAGCCCCAGGGCTCTCAGCCTTTCCTCAGTACAGAGATTTCTCCAGGCCCTTCAACATCTTCATGGCCCTGCACTGGACTCTCTCCAGCAGCTCCTTGTCTCTCTTGAACTGGGAAGCCCAGAACTGGATGCAATACTTCAGAGGTGGGCTCACTAACGCATAGTAGAGAAGGAGAACTTCCCTCAACCTG
>WEIS01024070.1:0-13056 GCA_013389965.1 Todus mexicanus | reverse complement strand
TCATTTTATTGACTTCAAAGCTGGGAACCCAGTTGCTGCCTCTCTTAAAAGATAAGAAAGGGCAGTAGGACAAGGGTTGTTTTGCTTGCCTTGAGTTTGCACTTGTCCTTTGTGGGTAGGTCAGAGATGAAAGTTGATCTCTTTCATGTACCATTTGTCTGATTTCTTTCAGTTGCTGTTGGATTAGCTTCTCACATCTTTGTCCAGAAAATGTTTTTTCATCACCTTGTAACAAAACTCCCTTCCCTTGTATCACACTTCTGTATTGAAAGAGTGTTGCCTTTGCTTTTTGAGTGTCTAAGGTTAAACAGCAGCACTGATCTGCCATGGAATTTACTCTCTCCAAACGGAACAGAGAAAACCCAAGGTCCTGTACAAAAAGTAGGATCTCTAGAACAATCTCCACAGCCAAAAACTCCTGTGCAATAGGCTCTTTCCATGGTAACATCTTGCAGATGGTTGGATTTTAGCAGTTATCTGGGCTGACATGTTCATTATTCTGCACTTGAAGAACAGAAATCTTACGCATGAAATGATCTTATATATGAACATAAGTAATGTTCTGAACAACTCAAAACTGGAAAATTTAAATAACTGTTTTTCTATCTACATGAACTCAAAGATGTGGGTTTTCCAAGGAGCAGTGAATTTTTTTATGGCAGGTAATTTATTCCAGGACTATTTTCCTCTCTTCCTCTTTGTGAACTGATTACAATTACCTGTTATTTGTTCATTATTGACATTCTAGGTACATACATTTAGCCATTCAGTTTTGGTGCGCAAGCCATTTTTGCACATAACTTTTGGCAAATGTTTTGTGGAGATCTGAAGTTTCTGATCAGTGTTGCAGAGATTCCTCTGAGAGGGGGAACACTCTCTTTGATGCCTCTTGACTGAAAGACTGTTGTTACTAACTCAGCCATCTGGAACTGTGGTTGGAAGAGTGGTGCCTATCCTGTTTTCACCAATGTACTCTGTCCACACCAGCGTGCCCTCCAGCAATTGAGCTTGAACTAGTCTCAGCGTGGGTTCAAGGATCATAGATTTGCCTCCTGACATTTTTTTCTTCTCATGCACTGAAGCCATCTAAGTCATGGAT
The DNA here is from genome assembly GCA_013389965.1 of Todus mexicanus. Classification (NCBI taxonomy): domain Eukaryota; kingdom Metazoa; phylum Chordata; class Aves; order Coraciiformes; family Todidae; genus Todus; species Todus mexicanus. Next base: position 11,957 of record WEIS01024070.1, on the reverse strand, counting down.
GCTATTCCTGTTCTTGTATCCCTGTCACTTTTTTAGTTTTCAAAACAAAGCAATTATCTCAAGCTAACAGGTTTTTTGCCATATAGCAGGCAGAAAAACAAAATATATATTAAAAGTTCTTTACAATACGGTGCAATGATGTTCTTTGCAAAACAGGAGATTTGTCTAGCAGGGAGTAATGCTCTTTGCACACACTGCCCATGCCAGCATCTCAGGGTGGTATACACATGAAGAAATGCATATGCTTCTTGTGGGCTGGTGGCTCACGTGGGTGGAGTTTAATTTTCTGGGTGGAGATACAGAAGAATTACACCACCTTTTTTTCCTCCCAATATGGTGCTAGTATTTCTAGTCCCAAGGGGTCTTGAGAAAGAAAGAGCTTGAAAAAGAAGAAGACCCCACCTTTTCTCTAGAATGAGGGGAAAAATAAAAGTTTTTATTCTATGTATTTTATTCTCTCCACCCTCACCCCTCCCTTCATGCTATGAGCATTCATGCCTATATCCCCTCTTTTGGGGAACTTACTTTGTGCCAGGCTGTTCTGCTTAAAGGTTTCTTTAGCTTAACAGCCTGGCTCATTAACGATTTTTAAGATTTGAGTCATACTGTCTGCTCAGTGACATCTCTCTTCCCCTTGGCTCCCCTTCCCCCACACCTCGTTTAAAGGTTTCTTGGTGTCAATCCACCGGATGTTTCCAATCCAGAGCACAGCATAGCCATTGTGTGAATTATATACGTCAAACACTGAAGTTCAAGAGAGCTACGGCATATGCTGAATGGTTGGAGTTCAGGGGTTATTTGACAGGAAACATCTTGATGAAGGAGCTCTCCTTTCTGCAGCCTGCTGTTTCTTGTCTGCTCTCGGGGATGAACAAGCAATCCCAGCCCAGACAGGGCCCCTCTGTCCGACCACTGAACCAAGATCCTCACTTGTTTCCAGTTGCTTTGGCTAGACAAGAAACAGCAGAGCTAATGGGCAGAAGGGGATATTAATTTGCATTTGAATACAGCCCAACACAGTTACTCAATGTTACTGCTGGGTAATGGGAAAATTAAGCTAAAAGGGAGTTAGCATATGGAAAAGAAATGTAGCTGAAGCTAAGAGGACAGACTGCAGTTGCAGTGAATTAATGACCACAGCTGTTATGTGGGATGCCTTATCGCTCTCGGGGCAGGTAGCACTGCAAAAGTAAATATTCCCTTTCACACACATTGTTACACAATGTGGAGTGGCTGGAGAAAATAAATCAACCAACAGGAAAAAAACGGGCAGAGAGGAGGAAAGTGATGTATCTGCAATATTAAAATCTAGTGATGAAAACGCCACAGAAGCAAAGGAATGCAAGGGAAAGTATCCTGCCTTCCTTAGAAAAGTAATAAAACCCATAAAAATTCCTTCCACTTGTGGTGGGCCACCACTATTTTCCAGGAATGAGTCTGGCTAATCACAGCAATTCTTCCTGAGTCAAACAGAGCTCGGAGCCAGATCCTTATACATATGTTGTTGTATGTTATTATAGCTGAGAGCAGTATGTGGTTACTCTCTCAGAGCTGTTGTTTTCTTTTATTCCCCCTTTTCTCAGGGTCTAGGTTTCCTTTCCTGGCTGAGGACCTGAACAGAATGACCCTGTAAGCTACATGCCGTCCCAGGGAAATCAGGGGATGGACTGGGATTGGAAGGGTGTGCACTCTCTTACAACTCTGGGTCTTTCATTTCCTTCAACTCTCCTTTGCTGGGTAGTGTTCACTGCGGTGATGCCACTGTGACATGGACACACTGCAGAGTAATCTGAAGAGCCACGTCTGCCACCTATTTTCTTTAAATCATTAGGGGTTATTTTAGTAAGTGAAGAGATCTCCCTTCTGCATAAGCTTTAAACATATGCAAACCCGTGCACAGATACCTTCACCTCTTTTCTTACAAGACAAACTCCAGTCAGAGCACTATTGCCTTTCCAAACTGGCTGAAATTTGCATCAAGAAGTCAACCTTTTTAAAGGTGCTAAGACCCTGCAGTGCTTAGTACAGTCACCTGAAACTTTCAACACCATTTGAATTTTTCCATGTGTTCCAGAAAAGGTTGCAGGGATGTTTGAATGTTATTTTTTTTCCACAGCAATGCCTACGATTTAGTTACACATCTGCCAGCAATACTGTTGTGCAGTGAGATCCATCGCATGGCTTTGAACTTCTCAAGCGTGACTGTAAAAGGATATTGTCTGTGCTTCTTATTGGTTATATCAGATGAGTCCCACTTCAGTCCTTTGTTTACTTTGCTGATCTCATTAGAAATAATTAAAGTTTTTATCTGGTTGACATTTAGTAGCTTTGTTTAGCTGGGTTTTTTTGATGTGCCTGGTTGGGGTTTTTTTTAACAGATCATTTACTTCTGAAGCCTGTTCCACGCTGCTGTTCACCCAGCGTTATTATTACCAAATTCTTTCTGAGGGTTCACTACCTCCCTCATAAATCACTATGTTCCTATTTAGCAAATTTAATAACAGGGTCTGGTTTCAATCCTCCCTACCCAGAAAAGCCACTTCAGCTTTCCATGCAGACGAGGAACTTGATGGAATGTGCCTGGTGCTCAGAGCAGCTCCCAGCCCTCAAAGCAGCTCCTCTCTGGAGCCAGCCGCGCTGCCTGGGGCTGTGCATTACAGGGATGTGGTCCTTCCTTACCTCTGCTGCTGGAGAAAGAAAGGAAAGGGAGGAAGAAGAAAGGCAAAAAAATACACGGGGTTTTTTTTCATTAGGCTAAAGAAAGAGAGAACGCATTCCAAGCTGAAAAATTCTGAAAATATTAAAAAATTCTTAGAGGATGGATTTTGAGTAATTACAGAGCATACATTAAGATGTATACACAGTCAAAATATTAGGGAGCGCTAGTGACCAGGAGCACCACAAGCAGGGAGGGCAAACATGGTGTGGTGTGTCAGCTAGGGCATAGTGCTGCAGTTTGCGTGGAAGGGTGCACAGGAAGATCACTGAAGTCCTGCCAGCACTGACCAGGGAGTGATGGCTTCCACCTGGCAGAAAGCCATGGCCTCTGTGAGCTCTGCACCCACCACAGCTGATGCAGCTGCCCAGACAGTGCTCTGGAAGGAAAATGCAGCCACCCAGGTGTCACGGTGCAGGCTGTGCCTGGCTCTTACACCAGTACAGGGTGGCAGCAGCAGTGAGCACTCCTGTGAGAGGTGCCCCCAGGTAGAAGAACTCCTCCGCTTAGTGACAGAGCTCCAGGAGGAGGTGAGGAGGTTGAGGAGCATCAGGGAGTGCAAGACAAACTACTGGAATGGCACCTGGGACAGACATATCAGGCAGACAGAACACATGATATGGAGGATTTCTTATCCACCACCCACCTGGCAGAACGTGATGACTCAAGGGATAAGTATCAATGGCAACAAATTCCTGCCTGGTACAGCAGGCATGTCTGCTCTGTGACTACCCCACCTTCCCAAGGATCCTTGCATAATAGGTACGAGACTGTAAGTGGAATGAAACAATGGTGAGGACAACGGTTCGTTTAGATTGGAGGTGTTGCCAAGGTTAAGTTGGCTTATGCCCTGCAGCAAAATGGCTTCAATAAAGAAAAAAGATGGGTCACTGTAGTAAGAAACTGTCTTATGAAGGGAACAGAAGGCCTGATATGCAGACCAGACCCACTTCTTGGTGAAATCTGCTGCGTCCCTGGGGCCTGGGTTAAAGATGTGACGAGAAAGCTTCCTAGCCTGGTACAGCCTGTCAGTCTGACCTCGGTGCTTGGAAGGTTACAGAGCAGATCATCTTCAGTGCCATATTGCAGCACGTACAGGGCAAACAAGGGTTCAGGCCCAGTCAGCAGGGGGTTATGAAAGGTAGGTCCTGGTTGACTAACCTTATTTCTGCCTATGATAAGATGACCTGCTTAGTTGATGAGGGACAGGCTGCGGATGTTGGAGGAGGTGAGGAGGTTGAGGAGCATCAGGGAGTGCAAGACAAACTACTGGAATGGCACCTGGGACAGACATATCAGGCAGACAGAACACATGATATGGAGGATTTCTTATCCACCACCCACCTGGCAGAACGTGATGACTCAAGGGATAAGTATCAATGGCAACAAATTCCTGCCTGGTACAGCAGGCATGTCTGCTCTGTGACTACCCCACCTTCCCAAGGATCCTTGCATAATAGGTACGAGACTGTAAGTGGAATGAAACAATGGTGAGGACAACGGTTCGTTTAGATTGGAGGTGTTGCCAAGGTTAAGTTGGCTTATGCCCTGCAGCAAAACGGCTTCAATAAAGAAAAAAGATGGGTCACTGTAGTAAGAAACTGTCTTATGAAGGGAACAGAAGGCCTGATATGCAGACCAGACCCATTTCTTGGTGAAATCTGCTGTGTCCCTGGGGCCTGGGTTAAAGATGTGAAGAGAAAGCTTCCTAGCCTGGTACGGCCTGTCAGTCTGACCTCGGTGCTTGGAAGGTTACAGAGCAGATCATCTTCAGTGCCATATTGCAGCACGTACAGGGCAAACAAGGGTTCAGGCCCAGTCAGCAGGGGGTTATGAAAGGTAGGTCCTGGTTGACTAACCTTATTTCTGCCTATGATAAGATGACCTGCTTAGTTGATGAGGGACAGGCTGCGGATGTTGTCTATCTAGACTTTAGTAAAACCTTTGACACTGTTTTCCACAGCATCCACCTGGAGAAACTGGCTGTTCATGGCTTGGATGGGTGTACTCTTTGATGGAAAAGATACTGGCTGAATGGCTGAGCCCAGGAAGTGGTGGTGAATGGAGTTAAATCCAGTTGACAGCCAGTCACCGGTGATGTTCCCCGGGGCTCAATATTGGGGACAGTTCTCTTTAGTATCTTTACTAGTGATCTGGACAAGGAGATCAAGGGCACCTTCTGTCAGTTTATAGACAATACTAAGTTTGTCAGAAGTATAGATATGCTTGAGGGTAGGAAGGTTCTGCAAAGGGATCTGGACAGACTGGATTGATAGGCTGAGGCCAGCTACAAATGGTTCAACAAGGCCAAATACCAGGTCCTGCACTTGGGTCACAACAACCCAGGCAACACTATAGACTTGAGCAAGAGTGGTTGGAAAGCTGCCTGGTCAAAAAAGGACCTTGGAGTGTTGGTCGACAGACATCTGAATATGTGTGCCCGGGTGGCCAAGAAGGCCAACGGCATGCTGGCTTGTATCAGCCATAGTGTGATCAGCAGGACTAGGGAAGGGATCGTCCCCCTGTACTCAGCACTGGTGAGGCCAACTTCTTGAATACTGTGTTCAGTTTGGGACCCCTCACTACACAGTGGTGACATTGAAGTTCTGGAGCACATCCAAAGGGCAACAAAGCTGGTGAAGGGTCTCGAGAACAAATCTGACGAGGAGCAGCTGAGGGAACAAGGGTAGTTTAGCCTGGAGAAAAGGAGACTGAGGGAAGACTTTCTTACTTCCTAGAATTACGTGAAAGGAGGTTGTAGTGAGGTGGGGGGCGGTCTGTTCTGCCATATAGCAAGTGATAGGACAAGAGCAAATGTCCTCAGGTTATGCCAGGGGAAATACTAGAAAAGCTTTCTTCACCAAAAGCTTTGTCAAACACTGGAACAAGCTGCTCAGGGAAGTGGTGGAGGTATTTAAGATGTGTAGATTAGGGATATGGTTTAATTGGCAGTGCTGGATTGACATTTGGACTTGATGATCTTAAAGGTCTTTTCCAATCTAAATGATTCTATGATTCTGTGATTATCTGGACATTTGACCCTACCTGTACACCCTAGGAGAGGAAGATATGCTAGCTATCATCATATGCACACAGAGCAGCAAAAAGGCTGGACATGTTACACCAGGACGAGGAGGAGAAAAAAAATGAGCCCTGAAGCTAGTCCTTAGTGAACATCTCTCTCATTTCAGATACCCAGCCAGCATTCTTTGCAGGGCATCACCGTGCATTATAAGTGCAGGTTTACAGGCATTTATAGAGGTACATCTTAAATATCATCTGCTTACCCCAAAATCATATTTTGAGGTAGATATTCCTGGAAAGCTAATTGATACCTGAATACAAGCATGTACATAGGCTTTGGACTTCTTCTAACATTTGTGGTTTGATTTGATCCACTCAGGGCTTGACCTTTTCTTTAGTTGACCTTAGCACAGAAGCCCCTTGGGAACTCATGAGGTCCACAGTGCAACACCAGATGAACACCTCACATTCTTGGATCTGTTTTTCCTCCTTGGAGTTAGGGAAGAGTATTCTCCCTATTTGTCCCAATTCATCCCAGAACTTCACCTTTCCCCTCTCTCATCAAGCTTTAGCTGCTAGAAAAAGCATGACATGAGACCGTCATCTCAGTCCCACTTACAAGGATGAGTGACCACCTTCACAGCACCCCACAGCACAATTTAGCAGTGGCAAGTCTCCCTTTGGCAGTCTCAGCCTGGGTGAAAGCTTGATTCAAAATCCATTTAAGCCAGTCAAAGATCCTCTTTGATTTCAGAGCACTTTGGATTTGGGCTTCTTTCCCATCTAACAGGAGTCCCTTCCAAATCTGCTCCAAGGCACATCAGTTGGATACTCTGCAAAGAGTCCGTTAGTGCCAGTTTGAGTTCTGGGGCTATAAAAGATGACAACATTGTACTTGACTTTGTCAGTCACATTGTGCCAGTACTTGCATTTTGAAGCAGATGAGGGGGGAAAAGGGGAGATAATCTCTCATGCAAGTGTGTGAAAAGCGCACCATTAAAACATAAGGGCATCATAATGCCATCTTATTAAAACTACCATGGTAATGAAAGTAGATTATTTGCTTCATAACTCATAATGCTTTCCCAGAAAGTAGTTCCTGGATATAATTTTCAATTTTCTTTGAACCAGATGCATCCCTGACCACAATTGTTCTTATAGTTCACAGATGTTGCTACTTTCAGGCCACCAGAGCAGCAGGGAACACCAAGAAGAGCGAGAGAGATGAAAACTGGCTTTTGAGCTGGTCAGGGTCACAGGTCTGGTGTCCATGAGCAGAACCAGGGCTCACCTGCCTGTGCAGATATTTGACTTGCTAAGGCCATACTGACATCTCCATCCTGTGCCACTTCAGGTGACATGGAGGAGCAGAAAGTGGGAAGCCCCTGCCTGGCAAGTTTTCCTATTGTACAACAGCATCATACAGCTGTCCTTTAAGCTCCAGTTATAGCTAGAATTTAAGAGAGTTGTTGGGGTTAGCAAGGAGGAATGACTTCATGTATCACGCTTAAAACTATTGCTCATGTCTTTGGTTTTTCTTGGAGTTTGGACACAAGCAACTAGGAAGCCCATCTGGCTTGGTTGCATTAGAAACTAACTAATAACTTTCTGAAAGCTCAGATTTTCTGAAGAGAGCACAAAGACCTGATCATGAGCAAATCTATTCCCCTGACATATAGGCAGCTCAGTAATCACAGCCCAGGTGATACCGTTGTGCCAGGGAAACCAGAACATCAGAGACTCCTTCCTAAGTGCCCTAGAGAACAAGATGATGGAGGAGGTGACAGAAGTTCAGGAAGGAAATTCACCTTTTAAGACCCAGGGAAGCCGCATCTCTATCTTTCCATGACTGTAGGCTGGAGCAGTGTGAGGCAAGATGATTGTGCAAATCTACATGTTATATTTCAATGCAAACACATATACATGTTTCACGTGCAGTCTCCAGCGCAGTTGGCATTGTGGTACAGGTACAATTAGCCAGAAGAGCCGTTGTTTACCAGTAGCTGATTACTGTCAGTAGGCAAAAGCTCTCTTTTACAATCAGGAGGGACAGGGAGAGACCATTATTACTACCAGCACTGAACTGGGTGTTAACTGCCTCTCTTGCTCTTCCTAGTGCAGCTTACACAGTGTTACTCAGACACTGTTAAGAGGTTTGATTTAAGTCTACAACGACCCCGACAGCCAGGTGAAGCACTGCGTGAACTTTTTAGGTGGCAGGACACAGAGCTGCAGCCTCACACTGTCTCAAATACCAGCTCACTCTGAAAGTGAGCACCAGCCATCTAGCTTTGTGTGCAAAGCCCAGTTTGCCTATTTCATATTTCAGCCATCTGAGCAGCTGTGTTCAATCATATCTGACTGTGATGTGAACTCCTGAGTACGCAAATGCTACCAATGATCTGTGCAATTTCATCAGTAGCTGACAGTAATTGGCAGTCATACTGTCTAAGGGGCTCTGAGCTCCTGGCCAGCACTTGCACTTCCTGAGCTCAGTTCCCTGAAGTGATGCCTGTGCAAGAGCTGAGTAACAGAAAACTTCCTAAAGTGTTGGTGGTTTAACCCCAGTGAGCAGCTCAGCCCCATACAGTCACTCGCTCACTCCACCCCGGTAGGATGGAGGAGAGAACCAGAAGGGTGAAAGTCAGAAAACTTGTGGGTTGAGATAAAGACGGTTTAATAGGTCAAGCCATGTGCTCAAGCAAAGCAAAATAAAGAATTCATTCACCACTTCCCAGCGGCAGATGGGTGTTCAGTCACCTCCAGGAAAGCCAGGCTCCATCACACACAACAGTTACTTGGGAAGACAAATGCCATGACTCTAAACATCCTCCCTTCCTCCTTTTTCTCCACAGCTTTTCTTGTTGAGCACAAAATCATATGGGACGGAATATATATCCTTTTGGTCAGCTGGGGCCAGCTGTTCCAGCTGTGTCCCCTCCCAACTTCTTGTGCACCCCCAGCCTGCTTACTGGCAGGCGAAGGTGAGAACCAGAAAAGGCCTTAGCGCTCTGTAAGCGCTGCTCAGCAATAATGAAACCATTCATATGATATCAATACTGGTTTGATAACACATCCAAAACATAGCACTATACAAGCTATTATGAAGAAAATCAACTTTGATCCGGTCTAGCTCAATATACTTATATACAAGAAGTGGGCATCAAAAACAGGTCAAGGATGAGGCAAAGAAGAGAGATTCAGTTTCACCAGGTTATTCCAGCTGCAAAACATCAAAGAGACAACAATATATTTTGCCCAAGGCAAGGTCAACCCTCCAGTGACAGTTTGGTCCCCACTGTCCTGATTAGCAAAGCCTCAACCATTCTGTGAGTATGGTAGTGAAAGTGGAGGTCAGTTGAGAGCCAGATTCTGACTTTTATGATAAATTCAAGGTGAATCGTAAGTCACAAGAAAGCTTTCAGATTAGGGTGACAATATAATAAAAACTTTAATGGGATGGTGTTATTTAAAGGTGAAAGCAACTTACGAGACAAAAGAAGAGTTAGAAGAAAAATTTCTTCCGTGAAGATGACCCCAGCTGCTGCCTGCTCATGGTCACATGTCATTGGGTTTGTCCTTCGTAACTTCTCACCACAGCCCTATGTAGGCTTGCACTGGCTCAGCAAAACCTTGGGCACAGCTGCTGCCCTTACTGCTCTGACAGGTGACCCAGCACTTAGTTTTCCTGTAACAGGATGACCCAAGAAGTGGCCTGTGGTCCATTCACAGGTTTGTGAAGCCCTTGCAAGCTGCTTGTAGCCACATGAGTCTAAACTCAGCAGCACGGTTGAGATCACAAGCCTCTCCCTGCTTTTACTGCAGATGACTATGTCTGAGCCCTGACTGCACCTAGAGACAGGCTTTTCTCTTCTTCCAGGCAGTAAAAGTAATGGCATTAGGTCCTCTCCTTCGTAGGTCTCCATGCAATCTGTTGCAAGGAGAGAGGATGGGTCAGGAGCTTTTGAAGGCGTGCTCTTCCTCACTTCTTTTCACTTGCAGTGTGAAGAGATCTACAAATCCTGCCATAAGCACATCTCTTGAACCTCAGCTCTTCATGTGCTGCCTATTGGAAGGCAGTAGGAGCACTCAAACAAGGTGCACTCTCCTACCAGGGTTTGAGCCACCCTCGTCTCAAGGTCTGTTAGGTGTGCAACTGAGAGACTTGTTTTCCTTAAAAGTTCAAGCCTATGTTAAAAATAGAGGTCCTTTTAGCCTATGCGGTGTCCATACATTTGATGTGCGAAAATGTCCTTATATGAACCCCGAGGCTATTCAAACCTGCAAAGGTTTTGTTCATTGTATTTTTCTGAGAGCACTACAATGAGAGGCCGTCCTTGTGTCCCGCCTGCACGGCTTGCTACCCTCCCTGAGAGCTCATTAGGCAACTGAATTGCACACAAGACCTGACCAGAAGCCCACTGGAGCCAGTGAATGACTTTCTATTGATCCAAGCCCTTGAACTGCGGCGTTATAGATGAAGTAAATTGTGCAAAGTTTCTGCTTTCAACCCATCAGGACAGTATTTGAATTTCCCTACTTTGCTTCTTTTTTCTTTTTTACCTTTTTTGGAGTTTGAACTATCTGGTTCAGACAGATTTCCCCTCTATAAATCTGTTGCATCTCTAAATGCAGTTACTAGTAGGGGGAAGATGAGCAACAGGCAGAAATAAAGGCAAAACAGCAGTAAATGGAGCTTTCTTTAATAAACTAACAGCCAGAAGAGAGGGAACGAACCACAAACTATTATAAGAATAATTACAGAATTAAAACAATAACAAGAAATTATAATATATTATGGCTTTGCAAGTAAACAGCATCCTTTATCTGATGAGCTTCTTGTGCTTTACAAACTTCACTCACTTATATCTTCCTCATGCACATGATATGCAGAAGGCAGGAATCCGCAGGAAGAGTTTCAAATGACTGCATTAGCTGGGAGTGCAAACCACACTGTCCTTGCCCACAAAATGAGCATTTTTCTTTGGAAAAATTGTGTTTGCTACATCTGGTCTGGAAAAGTTCCTCCCCAATCCAACTGAGAAGTAGCTGAGGAAATGACAGCTTAGTTTACCTGAGTTTACACAGGGCAGTTTAAGGCAAGAGAACCTTCATTTCCTGAAAAGCAGATGTTAAAGTCTGTGGAAAAATCACAGCTGGAAAAAAAGGAAAAGCAAATGTTATATGGAGGGTGCATTAACTGCAACATCATCTTGCTTCTCTGCCTCCTGTTTGCCTTCACTTCCAGTTGTCTGATTTGTTGAACCAGTGGCAAGTGAGTTTTCAACCTGAAACAAACTTTCTTTAAAGGAGGAATAAAAAGTGTGAGTGCCTCCTATGCACAACCTACAACAGCAACACCAGCAACAGACTGGGAAATGAATGCTCCTTTAGGTATATGCCAGCTGTCGAGCTTACACTAAACAATGTTTGTAATTAGTGGTAATGAGTTGGCAAACTCCGGAAAGTTCATAACCAATTATTTTTTATAATTATGATCACTTAAAGACAATAGCCTGTTACAAATGATGACTAACAAGGACAATGCAAATGTCAATTAGAAAACATGGCTCTAATCATCCCGACTTGCCTTAAAGCACAAATCACTGCAAGTGCATTTTTTTGTTCAAAGGGGGAAAAAAAGCTAGGGAAAGGCAGATGACTGTGTGCTGGGAGAATAAAGAGCAAAGTGATTCTGCTTACCATACTAGATGCTGAAAGGGTGACACAGAAATTAATGAGGAAATGCCATGAAATATCATACAAAGGGATCATTCCCATGGTGTTGCACTTGGTGACCAGAAACCACCTGCACTTTCAGAGCAGCCCTGTATTGAGAGAAGCAGGTGGGTGGTCAATGCATCCACATCACCACTTCCAAGACGCCTGCAGTGACATCCCATTGCCTTGTCAAGAGTAGCTAGTGCCATCTTATACACCTCAGGATATTCCACTTAATTTTCAGCTGCCTATTTTAGACTTATTCAACTACCCTAGATATTCACACAGAGATGGCAGGTATGACATAAGACCTGTGGAAAAGCTGTGGCCTCCTGGAGAGGAAGCCGAAAGGTTATGTGGGTTAAGTGAAGGAGTGAAACCACATTAGATGCCTGTGTTTAGACATCTGAACCAAGCAAAGAAAGATTTCAGGCCCTATCACCCTTGTGCTGTCTTTGTAACATCACACCTTGACTGGCTCAGTATGGACTTTTCC
>WEIS01024068.1:1429-12880 GCA_013389965.1 Todus mexicanus | reverse complement strand
TTCATGTAACATTCAGAGCTGTCAAGGCCAAAGCTGAGACAATGACCCTTTATATATTGGGAGTGGCTGTGATCTTAGAGGTTTCTAATCTCAGGAATGGGCACAACACAATTTGTCTTGTCAGCTCCAATACTGCAGATTCACTGAAATCCTTCACAGACTCCTTGCTTTATCCAGTTCGAGAAGTTTTGCCCATACTAGCAAATCTTTGGATTTGGGTACCAGAAGTATCATAGTCGAAACCTGAGACATTCCTTTTCAAAATGCTTAGCTGATTTCTACATTATAATCCATACCCGATGCAAAAGTGACAGTAAACACTATCTACAATAATACGATTACTGGCTGTAATTCCCAGTGTCCAAGCAGTGTCTCATGTCTAGAATCCCTGGTGGTTTTTGCAGTGCTAGGACATGTCACTTTTACCTGTGCATGCACCACGTTTGCTTCTTGGCTTAGGTCTCCCAGCTGGACAGTGTAAGTTTTCAGTTCTTCCACAGTTGGGGTTCCTGCACCAGCAAAAGTGCCTCGAGGTAGCATGTTCATCTTTGTTGTAATCTAACATTTGGAAAAAGAATATTGCAATTAGGTGAACAGCTCAAATGAAGACAGGGCTACAGGCAACTGGATAACACTCCTCAAAAAGCAGTAAAAGGAAAGTTTCAAGGCATTATTATAAAGTATCTGGATAGCAGAGTTCCCTTTTAATGGCAAAAATCAGTTGGATAGGCTATGCCCTGACGGCAGATTAACTGAAAAACAAGCCTCTGGTTCCCAGCTTTAAGGGCTACAAGTCGTAGTGTGTGTCAAGGCAGCCCTGCTGCCCACTGTGGTGTAAGCCGAGCCAGAAAAAAAGCTGACATTCATCCTTTTGCATGACTGATACTCTTCCACTCAATGCAGTCATTTCAGAGAACAGGGAATCTAGCCATTCTAATTGAGGGTGAACAAAACTGTTAATAACAGAAATCAGAGTTTTGTTCAAGCAGTAAAATCCTCCAGTTTGTTCAGAATAAATACACAGTGTGCTCTTGTTGCAGTTCAAACTCCGCTTTTGATACGTGAGAAGGAGAGAATGCAATGGTGAATGGCAGAACAAAATCTGAGCCAGAGATTTGTTTTCCCTAAAATGTTCTTACTTAACATTTTACTGTTACTGAACTGAGACTTAACCCATATCCACAAAAACCAGTTGGGAGTTTGCTGGCTAACTCTCCTAGTTCTCATGAAAGAATTACGCAGATGGCATCTGGTCTGAATGTTAACTACAAGGATCCACCTATGTGCTCCCACACTATGCTTAGTAGTCACTACTTCACAGACACTCACATAGTCAAGTAAAATTAAGAGACAATCATGAAAACAGTATGCCATAACCCTTTCTTTCGGAGAAATGTACAGATTTCAGTTATCTGATCAAGAGAAGTGATATGATAATGCAGGGAGATACACTAATTGCTATCTTTACCACAACCAACTGCCTGCAGAAGAAGTGTTTTACTGAACTTAAACGAACCTGAGGCTCCACAAGCTGGCAGAGAGGAGACTTGATCTTTGATGATAGCTCTTGTTGTAAATACTGCCATTTATTCCCCGTTTGGTCCTTTGGAGCTAAAGTAGGATCAGCCTGCTTGCTCTTTGGATCAGTTTGTCCATTGCTGTATTGAAAAAAACATTGTTAGAGTAGTGGTACTGAAACAGAATAAGCAAAATTAGATTTGCAAGACTTCTTGTATAAGGTTAGTCTCCATTGCTCCTGCCCCAAACCCAGAGTGAAACCAAGTGTATGGATGACCTTCAATCCATGCTGTGATACATTTTTGGACTCTTCCCTTCCTGTGAAACACCCTAAGGGTCTGCCAGCAGCTTCCATCTCTGAAATGACAATACGGGGAGCATAGCCCTGTAGGATGTCTTGGTTTCATCCTGGGAAGTGCATGATCCCAGTGCCCCTTTTTCAAAGATGCTCCCTTTAAACACAGCTGTGTATCTCTGTGCATTTGTACAGCAAAGGCTGTGAACAGAGACTCCCAGCTTGCCTCCAGAGGGGTCTACTTTACTTTATGGCAGGTGTCAGTTCTGCCTGATATCAAGACTGACTCTAAACACTGGAGTCAGCCCAATATCAGAGAGGCTGTCACATAAACGAGACCCCATTTCTCTAGCCTGTTGATGGAAGAAATCTCCCAGCTTCTACAATTTTGCTTCTAAAGGCATATGGGCCTGCATAGAACCAGTGGTGCCACTGCAAAGTTTCAGCAGATTTAGGAAGTTTTACACCACTGAATCTGGTAACTGAGTTTGTTATTTTGTACCTGGGTTCTAATTTCTGCGTCACATTGTCCTTAAACTGTGTCTGCATTTTTTCCACGCACGACTCAATGAAGTCAATGAGGCTTTTCTGCTCAGCGGCTTTTACTTTCAGATCCTGTGCACAGAGAATAGCATGAACAGTAAAATCAGTCACGTGTGCTGTATTTATCTGAAATTATGATAGTGCTTTTCTGATTACATTTTACATTAATTCATTTAGCAAAGAAAATAAGAATACATCTATCAGAATAAAATGCAGTTTATGTATAAACATGAGTTTACCAAACAATCGTTTTCTGAAAACATGTCTTTTTGTGGAATATATTTCTGCCTGAGCTGAAGTTTCAGAAGCAAAAAACATCAGTCAGAAACAAATTATGCACATATAGAAATTTGAAGGCGATCAGCTGCCACCCATATGCAGAGAAAAAGGCATGGGAAAATGGAAATTTGCTCAAACATGAGGCTGAGTTCCATTAGTTAAAAAGTTGAGTGAAAAGTGAGCCATTTTAGCAGCTCAAGATGGATCATATTCTCCAACTCTTTTCTAATAGCATGAAAAGGGCAAAAGCTAATCTTCAGTTAGCAAAACAGAAGTAGTCTGCAAAGCACAGAATATCACCAGGTTTTTTTTATCAACAAACTTCTAGTCATTGTGAGTTAGTCCAGGGAAAACGTTTATAAAGCTTTAGCTTCAGATCCATCTTCAAAAGCATTGTCAATGTATAGATTCAGATTTCATAATACATCAGTGTCTCAGTCATAGGACACAGGAAAGATGGGTGATGCCATCTCAATCATTACAATACAAGGCAAGGCTCAGGGTAACATTCAGATTTTTAGTGTTACTAATCATTTGCACATGTATTTTAGGGATGAAGCCTTTCTCCATCCTGATAAACTCTCCTAATCCTGGAGGAGAGGGGTGGCTGACACCTACCCTTGACCTGATCCCACAGCAAAAACCGTATCAGGTAATAAATGCAGTTGCCCCCTACACCCACTGGGGTTGTGGAGCAGCTCTGCTCCTGGGCAGTAGGAGAATTACCTGTGGGTGCTGGAAACCATTGTGCCAAATGAGCGGCTGCTCAGCAAGGGCAAGCTGGGGAGTGCTGGAGCCGTTGGAGTGTAGGATCTCAAGGGGCTCTGGGTCGATCCTCCCCGTGTCGTGAATCTGTAAGGAAAGACCCGTTGTGGGAAGGCTTCCAGACTTGATAAGAGGGTAGAACCCACTTGGTAATTTTGAGAAATGCAAAAGCAGAGCTGTCTTGAACTTACTATATGTAGATCAGCAGCGTATGAAACACAGTTGCTACTCTTGCAAAGGTTTCTGTCCAGTTCCATTTACTGAAAGTTTGATCCATTCTAACCTGCTGCTAAGGTCCTCACATTTCTCTCCCTGACACTTAAGAGGCTGGTTTTGCTTTTCCTATTAGTGGATTATTTGATACTAAGATTAATAATACTAGCCTTCCATTCTTATTGTTCAACCAAATTAGAGAGATGTGCAATTTATGCTTATAATTTTGCTCATGCACCTGGATTTTCTACCTGTGTCTGCCCATAGAGATATTTCAACAGGAGAACTTCAGAGTGCTAATTCTCTCCTGGGCCATGCAAGCTCCCGTCTAGACTATGCTTCTCCAGCACCGGAGAGACCATGGCTGCTCTTACACAAACACATCAGGTGAGCTTCTCTGGCCCCTTGCATAACAGAGCAGGAATTACCTCTGACTGGGAGTTATTGTCTCACCTATTGGGAAACTCAGCAAAGAGTGCGCAGCTGTGGCACAGGAGAGCTGGCAGAGTCCGTGCCCTTGCCATTTATGCATTCTTCAAAGAGAAAGTTACTGCTTAAAGGCCTCTTTGCCTCAATCCTGTCACAAACATCATGGTATTATAAAGGTATTTAAAAAACACAAACCAAAACAAAAAAAACTTTGTATCCTTTTCCTGTACTTCCTGAAAAATCTTGACCTCTGTCACTGAGCACTTAAAGCAGAAAAGATGTTCACAGCCTCACTAAAAATGCACTGCTTGTTGCAAACGACAAATAATTACACAGCTCTGTAAAGCAGAATAATAGCGAGTCTGAAATTTCTGATTGACTTTTCTGCCTTTCTTGCTTCACAGGGTGTGCTCTAGCTGTTCTTCTGCAACTACACGCACTACAGCTCCATTGCACTCTCACTCCTGCTCTGCATAGCATTCATAGGCTTTACCTGCTCTTCATTGTTTTTGTCTTGAAGCATCGTCTGGACTTTTTCCAAATTGCACTTCACTTCCTTCAGCTTCGAGGAAAGAGCCTCTGTCTCTTGTTGGTAGTCCGCACTATCTCCACAATCTTCCAGTAAAGAAAGAACCTTTTTTTCAATCTCCAATAACCTCACCTGGAAAGGACAGCAGTCAATTATTCATTCTTAGAAGTACAACACTACTTTCCTGATAACATTGTGAAGTCAGTGCTTACACTTCCACTGTCTGAAAGGAATGGGAACGTAAAGGCACAAAGAGAAATAGCTGTAACCCCCCTAGATTTTCTATAATACAGTCTATTTTTATTCTGACCAGTAAAATAAATTTTATACAGAGTTAATCTTAAAGCTGTTTCAAACAGCAGCCTCTGTGGGAAGTTATATTAACTCAGATATGGAGTAATAAAAGAGGAGGGCAGAAATCATAGACTTCGTTTGGATGCAACCAAGAAGACAACACACCCCAACAGGGGAGAGAGAGAGGCCGTTCACAGACTGATCACATCACCCTGTGGGAGGAATGATGCTGAACTACCATAACCCAGTAACGTTACCATGTGTCAGGCAGGCTGTGTGATCTGGTTTTGATTCAAGCTGCTGTGAATCAAAGTGCATCTCTGCATTATTTTAAACTCAGGTTTTTAAGGTAAGCATGGAGACAGGTACCATGGCTCAACTGCAGAGCAATCAACTGCAATAAATTATCTGCTTTACAACATATATCCATAACTAGAGACTGTTTCTGCTTCATGTATTTTTCTGTGCAGACCTTGACTAGGTTAGAAAAACCTCCCCCACTGCCAAGTTCATGTCTTCACATTGAGCCAAACTGTTAAAAGCCAAGAGGAATTCAGCAGCACTTACAGCTGCCTGAAGCCTGCTTGTTTTTACCAGTTGGAACTGCCCTGTTGAAGCCTAAGCTGGCACAAACCCTGAATGGGATCCAGACACAGCCAGCTCCTTAGGTGCAGTCAGGATCCTAATTCCCACAGAGTTCAGCACCCGAGCACTTGGCTGAACCACAGCCTAAACCCAGAGGCACTTCTTGGCATGGACTCAGTTCTTATTAAAAACGCCACCCACCAGCACTAAAACAGCTGGAAACGTCTCCTGGTAACTCCTTCACAGCGAGGGAAGGTGGTTGCTTTAGGTAGACTCAGTGCTTGAAGCAAACAGGTACACCAGACTGGCATGGCAGGGAACTTCAAAGTGGCATGTCTACACATTTTCTTTTAATCTGCACACCAGAGAAAAAAGCTGCATGCCACAACTCCTGTCTGCTCCAGCCCCTCACACCAGTCCTGTTTCCCTCTATCCGTTTTCACTGCTGGGTACCACCCACAGCTTTCCTTCCGCTGCCATCAGGGGCAAGAGGCTGATCTAGCACTAAGGCAGCAGGTCCAGATATCACAGCTGCTCACAAAGGGCAGGGGGAAAAGCCCCCATCTTTCTACCTGTGCTAGCAGGGGTTTTTGCAAGAAGTGCAAAAGAAGAATTTACCAGTGCCCACTATCTTATACCAGCCTTTTAAATCACTCCAATAAAAATAGAAAGTGAAAATGTTGGAAGGAAAAGAATACTCCTTTTCTTCTAGCTGATTTATCATGTTTGAGAACAATGAATAATTGCTTTTTAATAGAGGATTCAAACTAGACTGAGCCATGTATCTGAAAATAATCCAAAGAAAAACAAAGCTTTAAAAATACACAAGAATTCTACCTAAATCCCCTGGATGCCTAAAGATCCCAACTCTAAAACAGGTGTTTTAACTAAGCCTTTGGAAAGCTGCTCCCAAAGCCGAAGCCAAGTTGTTCCCTGTTTTCCACACAGGGTAACGAAACTGATTAAGCAAGAAGAAGAGAACCAGCAAGCGTAGCTTTTCTGCAGACACACACCCCAGGGAAGAGCGACTTATTTGGACGGCAGCAGCAAACTGACCCCTCCGTCTTACCTGGCAATCGGCAAGCTCCAGTTCCGCCATCTGCTGCATTTTGGGGGTCTGGGGATCTGACCTCAGGGACACTTTAGTTTTGTCTAGCCATTGTTCCAGCTCGGCAACCTGGGCCTGGCACACCTGGAGGATTGTTTCTGGCTCAGGCCTCCCGCCATCCACCTCTTCCTCCGAATCTCCCGCTTTCCCTCGAGAGCCCTGGGCGGCGTTGGGGACAGGAGGCAGCTTGTCGCTCTGAAGCAATGCACATGAAAGAAACGTGGTTACCTATCTAGTTTGTTCTTTCCCTTCGCCATACCAGTGGGAAACGTTTAACTTTCAGACTCACAGAGCTCCAAAACCACTCTGCCACCACGTTCCCAGATTAAAAAAATAATAACAAAGAAAATAAATGAAAAAAGAAAAAGGAAAAAAGAAAAAGAAAGGAAAACTCATCAGGCAGTCAATCCCAGATCTGGTGCAACAGGTTTCCAGGCAGCGATTTGCATTTGCCCAGGTATACCTGAGCGTGAAGGAAGGGGGATGACTCACTATTAACCAGTTCTCCCCCAAGGAGCGATGTTTTTCTGTGGGAGTAAGGTGTAAGAGCAAGGCAGTTTAAAGCTGCAAAGCAAGCTGTTGGGCAGCGCTTGCAAGCTACTTGCACATGTTCGGTTCCAACAGTCAAATATGCTTTACTCAGGTTCTAGGTCACACAGAAAAAAAATGGTGTATTTTTAAGTATGTCTTGTGTAATTCTTTCCTTTTATTTGTCCTCCTTGAATATTGCACACTTCCGTAATAGGGAGAAGTCTAAAGGGCTTGGGGATAGCAGCAGTTGCTTGGAAGGCTGTGCAGGTCTGTATATGACTCCCTGCACATGCAAATACTGGTACTTAGTAAGTAAATCAAGCATAGCATGACAAGAACGAAACTACCTGTACACTCCCGCGGCTCTAGAGCACACATTTGGGCAACTGACATGGTCAGTGGCAGTGCAGAAGCTCCGTGTTAAAATGAGATTTGGCAGAAACTCAGAGTCCAACAATGTCCTGTTTCAGCTATCAATGTTTTACTTTAATCACTACTGTTCTTGTTTGCTTCTGAGATAGTATGGGACAGTGCCATTAAAGACAGAAAGTACACAGATCCTGGCATCTGTCTAAATGTATCTGTTGAGATATATGTTGATTGAAGAAATAAAAGCGTACCAGTTTACTTCAACCTCCAACCTGAAACTTCCAGCTCTAGTTCTAAGCCTGCTTGGTTTAGTTCATTCATGTAAGTAACAAAACATTACAAGTGTGTAATACTGTGCCTGACACCTTTTCATCACGCACGTGTGTGTACAGAAGCGTCTAACTTACACTTAGGACATGCTCTGTCCCTCCCCAGCAAGGCATTGTTACTGCAGTAAACTTTACTCCCTTCTTCTACAGAAACAGAAACTCAGATACATAGTCAAATTAGTGGGATAAAACAAACCAGTATTGCTTGCGCAGGCGTTCGCATTCAAGTGCCAAGACCCAGATCTCTGAGGCACCGCAGAGTGGATAGCCAATTGACAAAGAGAATAGTTTGAGTTGAAAGGGACCTTCAAAGGTCTTCTAGTTCAACCCACCCTGCAATAAGCAGGGACATCTTCAACTAGAGAAGGTTGCTCAGAGCCCTGTCCAACCTGACCTTGAATGTTTCCAGGGATGGGACATCAATCACCTCTCTGGGCAACCTGGGCCAATGCAACATCACCCTCAACGTAAAAAAATTCATCCTTTATTTAGTCTAAATCTCCCCTCTTCTGATTTAAAACTATCAACTATCACTGCATTCTGTGATGTAGAGTCCTTCACAAGGGACTCTTTCCTGTAGACCCCCTTTAAGTACTGCAAGGCTGCAATAAAATCTTGCAGGAGCCTTCTCCAGGCTGAACAACCCCAGCCCCTTCAGCTTGTCCTCACAACAGAGATGCTCCAGCCCTCTGATCATTTTTGTGGCCCTCCTCTGGCCCCACTCCAACAGGTGTCTGTCTCTCCTGCGCTGAGGACTCCAGACCTGGACACAGCACTGCAGAGGAGGGTCTCACCAGAGAGGAGCAGAGGGGTAGAATCACCTCCCTCGACCTGTTGGACACACTTCTGTTGTTGTAGCCCAGGATATGGTTGGCTTTCTGGGCTCTGAGTGCACATTGCCAGCTCATATCTAACTTTTCATCCACCGGTACCCCCAAGTCCTTCTCTGCAGGGCTGCTCTCAATTCCACCATCCCCCAACCTGTGTTGATTCCAGGGATTGTCCTGACCCAGATGCAAGACCTTGCACTTGGTCTTATTTAACCTCATGAAGTTCATACAGGCCCACTTCTCAAGTTTATCCAGGTTCCTCTGGCTGGCATCCTGTCCCTCAGGCATGTCAACTGCACCACTCAACTTGGTGTCATATATATTGTGCTGCTGGCTGGGTTTTAATAGTTTGCTGTGGTTTTTTAACTATAAATTAAAGGTTAAAAATGATGGAAGAAGTCGGGGAAATGGGAGACAAAGTGCCCTGGGGGACTGTTCCTGCTCCAGGCAATGACATATTGTCTTCTTCCATGTTCTAAATCCAGGAAGAGCTGAGGCTGCTCAGCTACCAGTCTGCTGCTCCTGGGCTTCCTGGAGCATTCATGTTTATCTCCACATGCTCTTTTGTATATAACCTATAGGCTGTTGCCCACTTGTGCCTTCCACAAAGCAGCAACATGTGAGTGTCAATCTCCTTAATTTCTCCTTCAACTGCTGCTTAAAAATCCCATAGTTCATGTATGCTTACATCACTTGAACCCCTCTGTTCATGCCTGTATGAATGCCAGCACTGTACTTCCTGAAAACATTCCATTTTGTTCCACAGCAAATTGCATTTTCAAGGAACATCTCAAAATATATTTAGTAACACTTAAAGTGGCAATATAGAGGCCCACAAAGGGTCGTAGGTATCCTACCAGTGCAAAAACACTGCAACAAACTCCAGTAGCCTAAACCCTTGTGAAACACTGGGCCCACCAGGTAGCTTATACAACAAGCTCAGAAGGTCATCTTGTTCAAGCCTACTTCAGGCCTTCAAACTCACCATAGCCTGACTGCCACCTTCTGTGCCAGGGCCTTCAGTGCTCTGCAAAGTTTGCATAGATGTTTCCTCACCGTGCTTACTGAGTGGTTCCATTACCTCATCAGCATCCTGTAGAGAGAGAGGCAACAGTGGAAGTATCTGCATCATTATTAGTGCAGATGTGCAGTAGTGTAGATGTGGCACTTAGGGACACGGTTTAGTGGTGGACTTGGCAGTGTTAGATCTACAGCTGGACTTGATGATCATAAAGGTCTTTTCTAATCTAAATGCTTCTATGATTCTGTGATTATTGCTTTGTTATGCTATGCCCCTCAAAGGGCAGCAGCCACCCAATCTATAGGGATCCTGGCCCAAGAGTATTCACAGAAAGTTCTCTTATGCCTGTAACATCGATATACAGAAACAAACAATTGCAGCTATAATATTACTGAGACATCATGAAGAACAGAGCAGAATGCCACCAAAATTGTAGCCAGCTGGGTATCTTAGAAGCTGATCTTCTCACATACAAAGAGAATCTCTTCCACAAATCACCCTCCAACAAAATGCACATTTTGCAGCCTTTCCAGGAATTACTGAAACAAATTGCTGCTATCAAATGCGCATTTCTGTGTTTTGGGGATTCGTCAGGCTAGGAGAAATTAATATAAAATCACAGAATCATTTAGGTTGGAAAAGATCATTGAGTCCAATCAATATGTGCAATGGGAAAAGAGATCTTAAATGGTAACATTTAGAGTGATATGAAAGATGGGATCTGAATAAGACCATCGTGTCCCACATTTCCACAGTTCTCTTGCTTTGTAGATTTCAGTAATACCTAGGACTTTCGAAAAACCTTTTTACACAAAGATGAGTTCCTGTCCCCATGGAGATAAACTTGAGTGCCTTACCTGAATGATGCCATCTGACAAAGTACCAGAAGACCAGGAGGTTGCACTGTCTTCCTTGTGCCTCCCATCGTCTCCTTCTGAAGGCCAAAATCTGGCATCTTTCTCTGTTGCTGTACTTCCCTTTGAAAGCAGTAACAGCTCAGTATTAATTTGTGAACAAGAAGCTCAGGTATTTGTTCAGGCCATGTAAAATATTGCAAACCTTCACTAACAATTTGCTCTGTTTCTGCCTTGTTTATCTATCTTGGTTGTGTTTCCTAAATCTCATGTCTTCCATTGCTTTCTAGTTCTGCTGCAAGATGAATGGCACCTGGATGACACTGATATTCTTCCCTAGACACTTTGCTGTACCCTCATTTTTTCACACTACTTAAAATAAAAACAAACCAACCCCAAACAACAAGAAACAATCTGGCTCCTGTCCTGTCCCTTAAAAAACTGCATGTAGAGAAATGGCACCAATGAAGGTGCAGAATCAGAAACCTTGAAACTGAAGTGCTTGGATCTGACTAGTAAGACATCACCTCTATCCAAGCTGTTTAAACTTCTTCACATTGTCTAGCCATGAAGTTTCATCCTGGTCTAGCTTAAAACAACCCCTCCAATACTCTCTCATATCTTTGCCACATTTTCTTCTTATTCTTATCGCAAGTATGTAGCAAAAAGGCTAATTAATATCCACAGCGAGGATTTCAGAGAAATGGAGATTCTTCAAAACTTGGCTGAGGCCACAGTCCCTCCCAGGAGATGCAGGTGACAGTAGCTGGTCACTGTCAACCCAGGTAGTCTGCAAACTGCTGTGCAAATAGGTAGTGAGGTTATAAGCTCACCAGCACTTCCACCTATTCAAATACATTTCATTTAGTCCCTAGGGTGCAGGAAAGTGTGCAGAAAGTTTCATGCTGTTTGTTGGTTTTTTGTGGTTTTTTTTTCAAAAGCTATTAACTTTGTAATGA